>JAPYZJ010005265.1:0-11899 GCA_030522765.1 Ophioninae sp. B BG-2022a
CCGTTCAAGGACACCTGTCGAGAGGTACATGGCATAAAGTTTTTGAATCCGACTCGTCATTGGTGTTCGATTTATTAACCACTGGGCATATTTACCGATCGGGCATATTTGACCCAGGTACCTTACATTCGTCCGTCCTTCCCTATCAGCATACAATGAGATTTCTTTTCCGTCGAGTATCAACTCGTCCCCGAATTTTAACCTTCGTTCTTCTCTTCCTTCCAGGTGATAAAATGGCGGCGATTCTGCGTCGTAAAATATCGGGAGCAATGAGAACGAGTCTCGGAGGTTTGGTGCTTACACTCGTCGTAACGAGCGCCGTTTTACTACAATAAACGTTCAGCTATTCCGAGCGGTCCATTATTATCATAACAATTTACGTTTCTTTTTTATTTTCATTTTTTGTTTTTTTTTCACTAGGTAGATCACTTCGCCACTATAATCCTCTCTACTGTCCTTCCGTTTTAACAGACACAGGCATATACACGTACACACACATATACATACATAAACACACATGCATCACGCATACGTTCCAAGTAGAACAGGTCTACGCCGATTCCCTTGTCACCAGCGTTTCTCATTCGAAATAGCATACACAGGCGCACAACAGGACACGACATCTATTGAGATTTACGATGTTTCCGCGTATAATATCGAAATCACGAAAGTCACGGTATTAGATATCCCGAGACGGTATGTGTTGACTATTCGTATCATTTTTCGACGCGCAATGCGCAAAACGGAAATAACGTATGCGAGCGTCCCGTGCGTTCCGGAATAATACAATGTACCATGTATAAAACGGCGACTGTCGAGCTGTATGACTGGGCAGGTTGTGACCCGAAATTAATGTAAATACTCGTAAGTATAATCATTCTCGTCGTCGGGACGGAACCCTTTTCTGCCAACCCCAAACCCCCCTTCCCTCCTCGACGCCCGCCTGTCCCACTCTTCCCAACGTAAAAAAACGGTTTTAGGATCTTACGTGAATCCTATACTACAAATACGTACATAGATATACTACACACCAATACACACAGGCACGAATATGTGGACAGGCTGACCTTCGGCTCGACTTTTTTCTTTGGGTGACAACTGTTGGTTGAAAGTTTATTCACTACGACAACGAATTATGTTGGTAGCCGAACGACATTCGATTTAATGGATTCTTCAATGCTCTGGGAAAGTCATCCAGGATTCGTCAATTCCTCGGGTAAAGGTAATCCAACAGGATACTACGAAAATCATGATAACACTGCGATCTCTTCGGTGGCGAAGTTTCACTTGCAGGATTTTCAATCCTACAATCCTAAAAATGCATCATAATTAGATCGTACATTTGACCCTTACGTATCTGTGAATGGTCCGTAAAAAAGGTTTATCTGGGATAAAAAATTATACTAATATAAGGGAATGACGAACACGCTGTGGGCCACCTCGAAATTTTAAAAGCCAATTTCTTCCAAACCATTAAACCGATTGGGATGAAATTTCTTTTGTGTACTCAGGAGGCTTGCTCGAAGAAGACCATGCTCGGCATTTTCCGAAATTTTGAAAAAAGTTGTCCAGTTTGTGGTTACCATGGGAGAAATTGCGAGCTACACTCCATTGTATTGCACTTTCACAAATGCCGAGCGTAAGGTTCTGAAGCGGTTAAGAGTACACATTTTGAGCTTTATTTCATCGATTTTTATGAGAAAATGGCAGAGAAATTGGCTTTTGAAAATTTTCACATAAATGTGACAAAAGTGTACTACCAGAGCGCAAAATCTTATCAACCGCCAAGAAAATTCAGTTCAGCGATTTTCTCACAGGCGGCGCAGTGAGAGTTCTCAAGTATCAATATATTTATTGACAGATCGGAAGCAACAGCTGTAATTTCGAATGTTTCGTTTATTTGATGATTTATTATCGTCTCATGGTTTATGACATTCGTTGATAAGGTTTTGTGGCAGTGTGCTAAAGCCATAAAAAATGATGTCGAGGCTTCGAGGCCGAATCGCGAGCGTGGCGCCATCCGTCGGTAGTGCCGCGCAGCTCCAAACTGCACAACTGTCATTACCGACGTATCGAGGGACCGCGTTGAAAGTTTCCAGCGTGTTCGTCATTCCCTTAAAGTGTAAGACTGGAATGTTGATTTTACGTATCTGTTGGTTCACGAAGTTTTCATTACACAAAAAACACAAAAAATGGTGGCCGACTGGGCGGTGGAAAGACAACTTTATTTTAGGCCCACGGGCACACTCGGTGAAAACGGGCACGACCAGCTCCAACCAATCACTTTTTTCAAAATCCACATTAAATTTACTGCCAAATAAAAAACACTGAGGTCTCGTTGTACCGACCACTGAGCAGCCATTTTGTATTGCCATTTATCGAAAAGAGAAATGGTAAGAAAAGAATATTGATTTGAGTGTCCCCAGACATGGAGAACAAACCCTCCGAACTCCATTTTCATAGCTTTATTGGAAATATTTTCAAAATCCAACTGAGCCTTTTGTCGACCATTCAAAGGTATGAAACATTTAGAATATTAATTATATCGCCAATCAATGAATTATTCTTTTTTTATTTTATCGCGCCAAGCATTGCCCTTCTTCACTTTGAACTCGATAACATTTCTTTGTAACTTGAAGTCTGGATCTATATTTAACTTTGATATCACTTTTTTTTATTTCATCTCTTATAAATTTGTTTATTTAATTTTATTATTATTATTTCATGTTGTCATCATCAATGAACCAACGTATTAAAAAAACGAGTATTAAACCTTACTGTTACTATATCATTGCCAACGACCCAATTTTGTTAAGGACGACATAATTCTAGAAAATTGTTGAAATCCAGAAACATCGAAAACCAATACGATTAATGTAATACGAACAGCAGTGATTCGATAAAATTTAATGGGTTCTGCTATCATCCTTTTCCAAGGAAATACATCGAGCTAAAGGGCATCTTGTGTATATATAGATATATGCATACAAAAATGACGACGATGAAGGAAATTAAAGAAATCCGGTGAAAACAGAATAGTCAAGTTTAGATTGTTGAAGAATCGATAATAAATAGATTATCACGACATAATTTATCGACCGACTGCCTCCGTCGTTACGTGTTTCGCGTACGTCGTTGGCGACTTTTGTGTTTTCTCATTCTCGAAGTTTGGCACGCCTGTATAATCGTCGATCCGCATGGTTGAATAATCATTCGCGAATAGGGGAATCTTGGGCTCAAATTTGCGAGCAGTGAAGAAATATGGCAACGATTTCGTTAACTCACGATCCTCGATTCGTCGACTCAATGTAATTCTAGTAAAAAGCTGATGATTATCAAACATCATCGTGAGAACGGATGGACCTTAAATTTGCATCATTGAAACGCAACAAAACATTTATTTGTTCTTCCGTCGAAAAAGCATACGTTGGATAGCCACATCGTGGAAGGTTCGATGAGGATTTTGAAAAATATGTTCGCGAGTTGAGCAGCCGAAGAAATTTTGGACGTGGGAAAAAAGAATGTTTTTCATTGAATTGCAACGATTCAAAGTTCAACGTCATCAAGGATGACGTTTTATGAATCCATTCGTTGAAAATGGTTTTGTTCCAAGACAAAAACAAAATTTGGAAACTTGGCCATTGAAACTTCGCGTCCGAACGTCCACGAACGCGGAAAATTTGGAAAACCCGAAAAAAATGAGAAAAAACCATTAATCGATTCACACGTACGTAAATGCACGAGAAATTATGAGCCCAGAAATGATCGAAAGAACACCGAAGCAATTCCATCGTTCGTTAATTGGGTTTCGATGGGGTCGGGAAAGGAGGATTGGACGGGAGTGGGGACCCTCGCGTTTATCTCACAGACGTGCTTTTTTTCCAATAAATCATGGAATTGTAGTCCGCGCAAACCCGCAACGACTCAACAAAATGGCACGAATGGAAAGCAAAAATCGAATTCGACTAGTGAAAGGATTTGCAGTAAATTAAAAGTCCGTCTGCATCGTTATGCACGATCGTTGAATTTACATAAATTCATCGAGACTATCGCAAACAACGCGTATAACGGGAATACAAGCATCAATGATGTAATAATATTTTTCGGCGATACCCGCCCCGCGATATATCTCAATTAAGAGAATAATGCGGAGGACAAAATTACATTATTTCCTCGAAGCTGGGATTATCGATCAAACTATAGTCATCGTATTCATGAACACAGGGCATTCCATGCCGATTGCGTACTTCAATTTTCCGAAAGGACAATACCACTCCTGAAGCCCCGAAAATACGTCTGATTAAACGCTCAATTATTTAAGGTTTCTCAAGTTTTCGAAGAAGAAAAAACTAAGCGGACCGCAAGAGTTTTTATTATTAATTAACACTTTCGAATCGGTTTGTAATAACAAAATTTATTACTCTAGTCATTCATAAATAATTAATTATTAGAGAACTTTTATTATTTAAATTACACGAACAAATGAATTAGAACGATTTTTTTTAATTTCCTTTCAATATAAATCATTACTTATATTTATTTACGTTTATATTCGAATTCATTTGGAATAAACTATCAATTTAATACAATTTTGATAGTTGAAAAGTTCATTAACAATTGAAGATACGTTTTTTATTTTATTTTATTTTAAAATACACACACATATCAAATTGAGTTTGTGAAATTGAAAACAATTCAGTCAAAAATTTCACCATAGTCTAAAACATAGACTACGACAAGCAGCCGTTTAATCAAGAAGAATAAAAAAAGAAAGAAAACAATTGAAACAAAAACACTCTCCATAAGAATGTAAATTTTGGAGAGCAGCCTCGAAAGTTTTTAGTGATTACATACGTATACGTGTAGCGAATGAAATTCGGACATTTTTATCGCTACGAACCTGCCTCGAATTATCAACTTGTTTTTTTTTGAATATATTTTTTGTTTGTTTGTAAATTGCTTGGTCAGTACGACGTTGACGAGGAATGGCCGGTGGCCCAAATGCATATCGTACTTTGATACGCCCACGTAAATATATACGTCCATATGCGCATACGCCGTACGTACGTGTACAGGGAAAACCACACACGTCCACACACCAAGCCTGGCTGTCGGAGTTAACGCGAGATGTTGGTTGCTTCGGCAATTGATCAGCCGTTACCATAGGTGTACCGATAACAGAATGCCCAGGTACGCGACTTATGAATTATAGGACCACGAGGGGATCGATCGCATTTACATCTCGAGTAACGTAATTTGAACGAGGAATACCCGGTAATATCGTGGATGAGTGGCTGGGTCGGGGGGTGGAGTGAAGGCGGGAGGGAGAGACGAATTTGTTTGCAAAGAGGTTACCTGCTAACTGAGCAACCATTCAAGATATGCAGCTGCTTTTGACACGTGAATGCTCCTGTGCACTAAGAATCAAATATTTTTACATAGTTTTCATGATTTTTAAAAAATTTATATTTAATACTCGATTCCAATTTGTTTCGTTTATTCGAATGATATTTGGTTTGCAAGAAAAATATTTTTTCTGTTTTTGGCTTTTTGTTTTTGGTAAAATGTTTTTAGTTAGCGCAAAATGAAGCTTTAAAGGATAGAACGAAAAAAGAAAAAAAGATCGACAAGCAGAATTGTTTTTCAAGACGACTATTTAAAAAAATGGTTGCCGCTTGAAAATGGTAAAATTTGATATTCCTTGAGCGTTTTCCGTCATCAGGAAGTTACATTTTTGTAGTAAGCCGTATGCTTCAGTATGGAGTTTTGAAATAGCGGGGAGAACAAACTGGCAAATTTTGAGAACAGCTTAGCGAGTTTCGCGACTACCATTCAACGGGATGTAGTTATAAGAAATCCATATTTTTAGGTGATGCAAAAACGAAAGATTTAATAAATAAAAACTTTACTCTCAAACGGTCCCTCAAAACCTTTGGAGGTTCGGGAAAAACGATTGTTCGCGATCACGTTTTAAATTCAATCAATGTCGAACTCTGGATTTAAACAAAAAACATAAAATCTTGAATTTCTCCAAAATTATTGGATCTCGTACAGTATATCGTACCACCTGATTTACCGCAAATCAACTTTACTTCAACTCTTTAAAAGCAATTTATCGAATTACCAAACAGCTTGTATATATAAAGACACCCTCGTACGCGCAGACTCACATATACGTACGTATACAAAAATGTCACGTCCCAGTACCTCACTACTTGCTTTCTGTGAAATGACAAATTGGGTATCCGTACTACGGACGACACCAATACATTTTGGTTCGACTGATCGATAACTCTGTATCACGTGACCTCTCGACAAATTTGATAAATGTCAAACCGATTCCCCCGACACATTCAATTACCACTGTAATTAAATTCCCGCCAGCGAAAATTTGTATCAGCATTGTGAGAGGCTCATCTCGAATTGCTATTCCAAAAGGGCCCCATTAAGGGTGCTTTAATTTGTATTGCGCGCTTTAACGTTCGCCAACTGTGCCGAAGAGGATATTTCAAAAGGATCTTTGTCCTGACATTTTCCTAATATTCGAGCGTACTTGTCTAACTAAAGGGACGCGAATTCACTCGTTTCAAAAGTGAAAAAATTTCATTTTTACGGTAAAACGGAAACGGTCTTTTTTTCGAGAGTACCAGAACCGAGTCTGGAACATTTTCATTATCGAATAAAGAGACACAGTTTAAGGGATCGTCTCAGTGTGAAATTTTCAGAAAATCGTGTTTTTTTTGCATTATCGTATAGTATACACTGTTCTAAACATTCAATCAAATTTTTAAATAGAAATTCCCATTATTACGGTCGCTACAACGTTTTTTGTAGAAAGGGAATGGAGCGGGACATCTGTCCAGTCAATCTTTAAACGCGTTTTTCTCGGAATGGTGTTTTTCAAAACGCATCTGTCCACTCTCAAAAGAAGAGTTTTGAAGATATCTATTTCCAATTGTGAGAGAACATTTTTAACGTCATCCTCTATCGCGCTATGAGAGCGATTTTTGACATCTTCCTATGTTTTTTTACAAAAAACTGTCCAAAAAAGGGCCAAATTCGATACGTTTTGTTCAAACGGCCGCCATTTTGTCAAATTAAAAAAAAACCCATATCGCGATAGAGAATGACGTTAAAGACGTTCTCTCAAAATTGGAAATAGATATCTTCAAAACTCTTCCTTTGAGAGTGGATATTGTTTTGAAAAACACCGTTCCGAGAAAAACGCGTTTAAAGATTGACTCGGCAAATGTCCCGCTCCGTTCCCTTTCTACAAGAAACGCTGTGGCAACCGTAATAATTTGAATTTCGATTAAAAAATTTGAAATAAAGTTTAGAACAGCTTATACTATACGATAATGCAAAAAACGATATTTTTTAAATTTCACACTGAGACGATCCCGTAATCCAATAAAGTGGATGATCAATTGAATACTTAGTCGAGGAAGACAATATAAACGTGTCGTTTTTTTTGTATACGTGTTATAGATAGATTTGTTAAAAATTGCAAGAGAGTGAGATAGAAGTGGAAGCAAATTAATAAAAGAATGAAAAAAGAAAGAAAAAGAGAAAGAGGACTATTAAAATCTAATGATATTGTTATACTAGCAATAACCGTTTAATTTTCAGCTTTCATGTCCACTTGCTCAAAATTGAAAATCACAGCATTGAAAATAATGATTTTCAGAATTCTTAACCATTCTCCCTCCTTTTCAACCCTTTCGAAACGAAGTAGAAGCTCTACCATGGGACGTATAGGCGAAAAAGATCTAGCTGGTATTTTCAAACCGAGATTTCTCAGAGACCAATCATTTTTTATGAAAACCGCACAACCTAACCCTCCAATTCTGCAGAACCTAACCCTCAACGTTTCTTAAAAATCTTGACTGTTTGTGAGAAAATTGAATTCAACAATTGGTGGGTTTCTGTCGATATTGTACGATTATTTGAAAATTCAGATTCCCATCTTCCAAACGAAGGAATATGGGACCAAAAATTGGGAAAGAAAGAAAGAAAAAAGGAATGCTGCTGAGTTTTTCGTAATCATATTATTTATTCGACGAAACGAATCGTTACAGCTTGAAACACGAAAAAGGAGAGGTTCTAAACTAGCCATTTTATTATTATTCTTCCTCTGTCACATTTTCAGACATCCTTTATTTTATTCTATTATCAATGTGAGTAACCCAAACAAACTTGACCAAAAGTTCGTTTTAGTACAAAAATCGTTATTATTTTGAACTTTCCTTCGTTCTTCTTTGATCAGGGTTGATACTTTCAATTTACGGTCATTGGGAAATCATCTTTCAAGTGACCAAAGTAAATTAATTACTCCGATTCATCCCCCCCCCCCCCCCCCTACTGCCGAGACTATAAATATCACGAAAATGGTATTTCGATCGAGTTTCTGTTCGAACGAATTAACAATCGTCATCGGTTGCTTACTGGAATTATACAGTGTTGAGCGGATTTTGATAAGAAAAAATGGAATTGTTTGCTCGCGACTGCGACGAGCAACGCCCACTGCCAAAAACGAAGAGAACCCGAGAAAACCGAAAGAAAAAAGTTTCGCTGACTCGTAACGAGAAACTGAGCGACGTGATTTTTCATTCGCGGTTTTTTTCGTGACTTTTGGTTTTTTTACTTTTTTGTTTAATGGACTGAAGTCTGTTATCGAAAGATCAACGATAAAATCGTCGTCAAAATGTGTGTGTGTGTGTGCGTGTGTACGCGCGCTCACGCGATAAAAACAGTGCAACAACAGATTGCATGATAACTATGCAATTATTCGATAACACGTTAAGTGTTGAAACAATGCAAACAATGCGGAATAACGAAGAGTGAAAAAAAATATAGGAATTCATTTTTTTGCGAATTACATACGCAAGCTTCGAACCGATTTTCATTCGAAGTAAAGGGGTTTCGCTACTGTGACAACCCAAAAAACACGATTATTTCATTGAAAAATTCATTTCGTGGGAACAAGTAGAACGATTGAATGATGGTTGCTCATTTATTTGTATATGTATTAACAAAATCGTACTAAATTGCATTAAAAAGATATTGATTATTGAAGAAGTTAAAAGCTATCCCATGAAATATATTCGAACGCAAATGGTTCCAAGGTTCGCTTGATTTTTTAAATAGGATTGAAAATCAAACGAGTTGTTATCTGAAAATAAATAAATTTGGCTAATTTCATGAAACTCGTTTTCATTGTGATGTTTCAATGATAATGCTAAAAAATAAAAATTATCTCCTTTCTTCGAATAAAAATAACGTTAGTATTATTAATACATTTTTTTTTTAATGTTGAAACGAAAAAGTCGATCAAGACCAAACTAAAATTACACTGAACAAGTGTACCAGACTTCACGTAAATCCATTAACTAGATGTCGAGAAATCGTATACGCCATTTTGAACGTATTTCCGAAAAAAGAGTGCTCAAAGTGACTAGCAGTTCTATCGAAATCATAACCTTCAATCTGCCATTTCTCCGCGATAGCTCGGGTCTTCGATAAAAGAAGTATCGAGCGTGGAACGATTTTTCGTCATTTTCACAGAAACCTAACCTCCCAACGAACGAAAAAGCGATAAGTACTCGAGATGACCGATCGACTGGTAATTTCGAGTAAACGGGTCGAAAAAGCGCAATAAAAAATGAACAGGGGTAGGAGAAGGGAGTTCACGATGAAAAGGAAAGAAGTATCAAAGATAATTTCCAAAAGATATGTAAAATAAGAATGATGATGTACCTTTATGTCTTGCGTTAGCTGCGTTATTCAGCGATTCGTTGTTGATACGAAAGATGATTATTTAACGACGGAGCAACAAGTTATCGACTCCAAGGGGTGCGAATTTTCAGAGGCTGTCGAAGAGCAAGAAACGAGGGGGATCACGTGTGTGTGTGTGTGTGTGTGTGTGTGTGTGTGTGCGCGCGTGTGTTTATGCGCGAGTGAGATTGAAAGACGCGAAGAAAACCAATAAATGATATATATCAAGGGGACTCAAAAGGAACAAGGGTATGGATTATAATAGATTTAGGAAATATACAAATTAAATCGATCAATCTCGTTTTCTCGTTTTTTTGTTTTCACTCATCGAAGTCTCCGCGATCGTTCCAGTCACTTATTTTATGCAACGTCAATGCTTTCTTTTTCTTTTCCATCGTGATATTTGTGAATAATTCACGATCACTTGAATTTTTGATGCGTCGCGAATGAGATCTCTCTAGGGTTCTATTGCATTACTTGACAACGTCCCGGACGAATAACGCGAGGGAGAGTGGCATCCCGAATAATGATGTTTCGAGCGGCGCTCCCGCGCGACCGCTCGATGCTTTCCCAATCGATTAATCTCTGCATCGAAGTTCTAAGAAACGAAGAAAGGACGAGAAACGTGAGAGAAATAAAAACGTGCATTTTTTTAAGGTTATCCATGAGTTTATCATTCGCTATTCACAGAATTACGATGCAAATTCATTAATTAAACATCACGATTCGAGTTAAGTCTGTTAACGCGAGGGGAGCGTATATCAACGGATACGCCTCCGTCGCGTGGATGTATACACGTTGAAATAAATCTAGGTTATGTACACACACACACACACACACACACACACACACACACACACCGAGTTATACACGCATACACACACATACACATATTTATATACACATGACCTGTGTATATATGTGTGCGTATATGTACGTACATACGTATACATAAATATATAGAATCTGTTAATACGTAAGTTTAAGATAATTAAGTACGTGGTACGATTATACAGTGAAATCTCAGAAAGATAAAAGAAAACGAATGAAAACTACCTAAAGATTTAACGATCCTTGCAATTTAAACAAATTTCTCAGTATATGTCTGCAAATCATGTGTTATAGAATGGAACGATCCAATATATTCAATAAAAAGTGAACGAAGTCGCTATTTGTCCTTTATTTTCAGCGTCTTTATCGTCACGCGTCGTTGACGTCATCTCGAGGTAAGTCGAGAGTCAATTTACGGTCTGTTTGGTAAAAGCGTGTACGACCGCGTTTTTTTAGATCTATTGGAGGTTAGGTTCGAACGCGACAGCGGGACGAGGGCGGTTTTCGCCGAGAAGCTTCGCAGTATTGGATTTGCTGAAGACCCTAGCACGGGGTCTGCAGTAAATTTTATCACGAGATCCTTGGAGTCATTCGAGGTGAATTCTGTAAGTATGGTTTCTTTTCCAATCTCCTCTCTCGTGTAGTTATGGAGTTTCGGCGTACACGCTCTTGCCGGACAGACTTTAAAAGCAAAATCGTTGCGGCCCTCTTCGATCGTTCTAATTAACCGTTTGATCGAACGATCACAGTTGCTCTTCGAGGAATTGATTTTCTCGGTTGAACGAAATAAAGGGGTTAAGCGCGCAAATACAGCGACATGATTATCGGCCCAACGTCCAAACATTGAATTGCCCGTCGCCACTTATTTGAGTTTCGAGTAAAAAATTTCAAACCGACTGAAAAATGATAGAGCAGAAACATTTGACGCTGAAATATTTGTCTTGGACAAAACATTATTCACACATTGTTTCATCGATTTTTATGAGATAATGGAAGAGAAATTGGCTTTTGAAAATTTTCACATAAATGTGACAAAAGTGTACCACCAGAGCGCAAAATCTTATCAACCGCCAAGAAAATTCAGTTCAGCGATATTCTCACAGGCGGCGCAGTGAGAGTTCTCAAGTATCAATATATTTTTTAACAGGTCGGAAGCAACAGCTGTAATTTTGAATGTTTCGTTTATTTGATGACCTATTATCGTCTCATGGTTTATGACATTCGTTGATAAGGTTTTGTGTTTTGTGGCAGTGTGCTAAAGCCATAAAAAAATGATGTCGAGGCTTCGAGGCCG
>JAPYZJ010005266.1:0-11898 GCA_030522765.1 Ophioninae sp. B BG-2022a
TGCCCTTGTAAATTATTTTTTGTGGCAATTTCGGCAGAAACTAGGATGCAATCATATTTGATGAATAAAAGATGGAAAGAAAAGTTTATAAATATTAAACGATTAAAATAAATTCTGTAATAAAAGCTTAATATTTGCAAACTTTAAATTGCTGTTTTTGCATTTCAATAATTTGTACTAATTTTTTTTGCTTTATTTTGGATTCTAAAAAAAGGTTTGGTAATAAAAATTTTATTCAAATATTTGCCTAAATAAATCTTAGACTTAAATAAAATTTTGATATTAGAAAAAATGAAATATGTAGCCAAAAATTTTATATCCTCAAATGAAAGGAGCTGAAATTTATATAAAGATCTTTCTGCTAATTGCTTTCGTTTATTCTGTAGGCAACAAAGGATATGTATACACAAGAAACGGTAGCTTTAACTTACAACGTGAAAGCCATAAAACTTCTTCACCAGTTGAGTCTTCTAATCATAAGAAGAACGAGAATATTGCACCTGGAATATTTGTGAGTTATACTGGTCTTTGTTGCAGACATCTGCTGTATTATTCCGGACTTCTATGCGCTTTTATTGTTGCTATCTGCATTCTGCCTATAAAATACGGTATAGACAAGTTTAGAGGAAAACCATTGATCAAATAAATTCAGTCTGAAATTTTAAGTAGTTATTGAAGTTTTGATAAATCATAAAATTTTTAATTTATATCAGTTTTAACGAAAACAAATAAGCTATGAATTTTTTATTTCTAAATCCTATAGATTCTTCTTGAGCCTTTTGTCTGCATTTTCAGCCTTTTTTTTAGAATATTTGGTTGTTCTAGATATTTCTCTGAGCTTTGTGTCCTGTTCTTGTCCTACTCTAGACTGAATTTCCGTTTCTTTTTGAATATTTTTTGTTGCTTGGAGAATTTTGCCCAATTCTTTATTTGTCCCCTTTTCTGTCTCCGTGGCCTCCTTCTCTTCTCCTAATTTAGGCAACTTCGGCAATTTAGGCGTATCTTCATTCTTGATTTTTCTTTTTTTCATAGATTTTATGTCTTCTTGAGCACCAGTGTCTTTGTTCATCCAATTTGTAACCTTAGTTTTGGTCTTAGATAATGGATCAAAGGGTTTTTCTTCTTTTTCAATCTCGACCGCTTGTCTATCAGCCTTGTCGACATTTTCATAGATATTGAAGCCTGCCTGTCTGGCCCTTTCCAATTTTTCATTTTGTCGTCTCATCTCATCAGTTGTTCCTTTCTGCTTTTCTTCGGCTTTTTCTAAAGCCTCTCTAGCTTTCCTAGCTTTGGAAAGATTTCCCTTTTCTATATTTTCAGCCTCTCTTTGTGCCTCTTCACTGATTTCTCCAGCAATACTTGACTTTTTGGATTTTTTGTTAATATTTTTCAAGTCATATTGTTCCGTCATGGATCTCCTTTAAGGAAAACATTTGAATTGAGTTTTTTTATTAGCTAGTTTTTTATTACAAAAATGTGTGCCAATCTATTTTCTACGGCTTTGCAATATCTGCAAAAAATTTTGAAAAAATTTATTCTCTAAATTTTAACAACAAGATCTATTTATCCTTAGAAAAAAGAAGAAAACAGAATTGCCTTTTCATTCTTAATCATAAATTGTAAAAGTACAAAACACCTCAAGAAAATACCTGAAGTAGGTTTGCCAATGCAGTAAAAATTCTCAAATTATCATTCGTCGCTTTAATGTATTTTTGTGAGGACTACATTTTAGCATGCCATTGATACATTAAAATATGCAATTTTTGTTAAAACATTTATAAAACTAATTTATTGAGTTTTTTCTATTGATAGATTATTTTCTAAAAACATGTCTTTTTCTAGCTTGACCTTTCCATCCTGGAACTTAAATATTGTGGGGAACTGGTTGACAATGTCTCTATCGTGGCAAATTATCAAAAAGGTCTTGTCAGAATAGCTTGGGTCTTTAATATATTCGAGAATGAACTGGGAATGAACCTCATCAAGATTATTAGAAGGTTCGTCAAAGATGTAAAACTCAGCCTCTGACAAAAATGCACGAGTGTAAAAAATTTCTTGGCGGAGACCACCGTTAATGTTATTTCCAAAGGCACCAACAACAGTATTGTATCCCGCAGGAAAAGTCATGATTATGTCATGAATCCTCATTCTTTTACATTCTTCTACAATCGTAGCATATGAGCAATTGTTTCCAAAAGATAAATTGTAATAGATTGATTCGTTGAATAGCTTCGTCTCCTGGGGCACATAGGCTATGAGCTTTCTATAGTCCTCCATGCATATGTGCGACAATTCTATCCCATCTACAAGCACTTGCCCGTGATATTCCTCAAGGCCCAGCAGAATCTTTGCAATGCTGCTTTTCCCGCTGCCGTTTCTTCCGTAAACAGCATTCTTGGATCCCTTTTTAATGGTGAAAGAAGCGTCTGTAAGAACGACTTTTCCAGACACGGAAAAATCTATGTTTTTAACCTCAATTTTGTCGGCGAATTTGTCAATTCTTATTTTTTTAGAAGCATCTTCTCTGATAAAATTTGTAAGGTCCATAAAATTTTTCGATAAAGAAACTGCTTCGGCCACATCTTGGTAGAACTTGAGAACTAAGGTAAAAGAACTGGGAATGTATTTAAGAACCTTGCTAAAAATCCCAATGCTGTTGATAATAGCAATTTGGCTGGCATCTGCCGTGTCTTGGCCAGGAGCAGTGTGTGTAAGGTCAACACCAGAATTATTGTAAGCAGAGGAAGCGAAAATCAGGGTAGCCATCAGAATCAGAAACTCTACAGAAATATTGTAAAATAGAAGGTTGGAAAGACTTATGAACTTTGATTTTGTAATCAGAGTTTCCCATTTGATCAGTGCGTCATTGTATCTGCTTACGTGTTTCTTGCTTTCATTGTAAGACTTGACAACCTTGATAGAATCAATAGTCTCTACAAAATATTCTTCCTTGTGGCAATCAGCTTTAGAAACTTCCAAAAGAATCAAAAAAGACTGGGTCATGCTTATCAGCCTAACAACAGCAACAATAAAAATAAGCAGCATGAATGCCAGCGAGGAGCTTTTGAAGTTTGACTTGTCCTCTCTGAATATGTAAATAAAATTGCCAACGATACTGAAAACGTTCTCCAAAAAATCCACAAAAATTAGCCTTATTGTTTTAGCAATAGCTTTGGATCCCTCGGTCAAAAAGTATTCCGTCTGCAGAGGCGACAGATGGGTGCTTCTTTGCCTTTCTGAATGGAAGATGTTTCCAAGAACATAGGAGCACATTATTCCACCAATTGGCGTAATAAGCACTTCAAGAACTATCTTTGAGATAAAAGAAATTGACCACCACATGAACTTCAGAATCATGTATGAGACCATAATGCAATAGTATTCATCTTTCTGTGTTTTCCCACCTATTCTTTTGGACAAGTTTTTTTCAGCAACATCAACCGTAGTTTTTAGAGACAGCAAAAGAAAAATCAAGAAAACGTAGGTGGTTGTGTTTTGCGTCCGCTTTTTGAAGAAGTGGAATGCTGCTTTAACAGTCTCCTTTAGCGATGGAAAAAGATTCAGTCTTGGGTTCTTGTCCATTGGGGGCAAAATAAAGAAATTCTTAAGGAGCTAAATTTTTTAAAAATTTTACTGGAAAAACACAGGACATAGAATTTAATGGACAAATATATGCAAATTAGAAATATTGCCATAATTTGAAAATAAAATACGAGCATTAAAAATGTTAATAATTCATAGCATCTGATATTTTTTTCAATAAAAAGATAAGAAAATTTTGTAAATGTTTTTCTTGGCTTGGCTTACAGCATAAATTAACTGTTTTAAAAGATCAATAAAGTTAAGTGTGTTTATTTATGCTAATAAACTAATGCTTGAGACCAATATTTAACATGCAAGCCTGCAAAAAAGTAACATATTCTGTAAGCTAAGGATATCTGTAATACCAATATATTCCACTTAACATTTCAATGCTAGGATTGTAATTGCTATGTGCCTTATTTACAAAGTGCTATTACAGTAATTACTAAGTTTTTCAGATTTGTTTGCAAAAAAATAGTCCTCATTCAATGCAAATCTCGCAGCAGCAAGGACAAAAAGCACAGCAGATTACAAATAATATTGAAGTTATGAGCAATCCTTCACAGAGACACCATCCAAACATAGTTACAACAAACAGGTACACACTCCTGACATTCCTTCCTCTGAACATAGTCAAACAGCTGAGGAAGCCATCGACATTTTTTTTCTTTATCACCTTGATCCTCCTCTGCATACCTGCAATCAGCCCCTTTGGGCCGTGGACTTACATGATTGCATTCTTCATTGTAGTGGGCATTTCAATGGTCAAGGATGCCATGGAAGACTACAAAAGATACATTGATGATAAAATGATAAACAACAACGTAGTAAAGACAGTAGAAAAAAAGGAGAATGGGTCGTCCTTTGTCATACGGGAGAAGCTATGCATGGACTTGGAGAAAGGAGACTGGCTTCTGGCAGAGCGAAACACGGAAATCCAGGCAGATGTAGTTCTTATGCGATCAAAGTCGTACTACAAGGACAGACTGGTCTGTTCAAACCACTGTTTTATCCAGACAGCTAATATTGACGGGGAATCAAGTCTAAAGAAACGAAACTCCATTGCAATACCATCCAACTATCCCTGCAATAACAAAAAGAATGAAAAAGCACCGCAATATTCCATCTGTCCCTGTGCTGAGTATTTTATGCATAATCTCAGGTCTTTTGACTTAAAAGACACAGGAGACATTTATAACGAGTTTGAGTGCAATATAAATTTTAGAGGTGATCTGATCATTGCAAATGAAAAGAATGTTCTGCTGCGTGGATCCATCGTCAAAAACACAGAAAATGCACTGTGTCTTGTTGTAGGTGTCGGAGAGGAAACCAAACAGGCGAAAAGCATAAACAAATCAAAGAAAAATAAAACACTGTTTGATTCGAGGATGAACGAGATTTTATCAATTGTGCTAGTTCTTTATGCAATTATGATGGTTTCCACTGGTGTGGTGGGATATGTCTTTCTCAAGATAAACTATGACCAGGCATACCTGAATATCAACAGCATAGCCAAGTCGCAGGTGATTCTCTTGTTTTCTAACTACATTCTGTACATTTACCTCATTCCCTTGGGGCTTTATGTTATGCTGGAGGTTGTCAGGGTTGTTCATGCATTTTTTGTAAACTACGACTTGCATATTCAGGACAACGACTCAAAGTCAGTCTGCAGAAATTCCAATGCAGTAGCTGATCTTGGATTTATCGACTACATTCTTACCGATAAAACAGGAACAATCACAAAGAACTCCATGACTCTGCGATCTGTTCATCTTGCAGGCTCTAACGATTTAGTCAAGCCATCCTCTTTGTGCGAAGAAATCTCACAAGTTTTAGAAAAGGCCTCAGTAGAACAGATTTTGAATTCTGGAAAAAAGGCAGAGCTTTTAGTCTTGTTGAATATGCTTGCTTGCAATTCAGTGGAAGTTCTTAATGGCCAGCTAGAGGGGATAAGCCAGGAAGAGATGAGCTTTCTCGAGGCTATCAAGCCATTTGGCTTTGAACTGCTTGAAAGAGACGAGAATTATATCAAAATTAAGATAAAAGACGAAATTATAAAAATGAACATAATAGGAACCTATGAGTTTACATCTAAAAGACAAAGAATGACCATTTTGTATGAGCTGTTCGGCAAGTACTATCTGCTAACCAAAGGATCAGACCACATGCTGCTCGACAAGAGCCGGGATTCTGCAATTCTTGAAATTATCAATTCTTCGTCAGATCAAAGATCTCTTGTTATGAAGTACAGGGAAATTTCGAAAGAAGAAGTACGTAAATTCAAGAAATTAATTGTGTACAAAATAGATGAGGACACCGAAGAATACGATGCCGAGGGAGAGCAAATATCCGAGAATGGTTTCGATGCGAACATTGTTCAGGAACAGAAACAAAAAGAAGAGGAGGCATTTAAAAGGATAGAAAAAAATGCTATATACCTTGGAACAGTGTTTATTGAAGATGAATTGCAGGAGGAGGTACAGGAGACTATGCGAGTATTGAGAGAAGCGGGAATCAACGTGTGGATGATCACAGGAGACAAAAAAGAAACGGCCATCGCATGCGGAAGGAATTCCTCAATCATTGAAAATGCAGATTTTATTGCTATCAGTGGAAAGGATGCAATAAATTTGATAGATCAGCTTACAGAAGAAAATAGAGGCAACATATTAACGAATGGACTGCAGGATGTTACCACCGTTGTAAACGAAATTAGGATGAACATCAGAGGCACAAGTTCTACTGAAGACAATAGAAACAGTACCAATAGCAATGAAAACAGAGGTTCAAATGCAAGTAGCAGAAGCGAGATTAGGCGTGCAGTTGAGGAAAGCTCTGCGTACGATAACAATTTGTTTGACTGCAGAAGCATTATTGTGTACAGGGCTACGCCTTCTCAAAAAGGTAAAATTGCAGCTTTCTTGGTGAAAAACCAGCGGAATATTTTGAGCATTGGTGATGGCAACAACGATGTTGCGATGCTTAAAAATTCACATGTTGGGGTGGGAATTATGGGGAAAGAAGGGACACAGGCCGCGCTTTCTGCTGATTTTGCAATTCCAAAATTTAAATTTTTAAAGAACCTTATTTTCATCCATGGCAGATACAGTCTCATAAGATACTCTAAGTTGGCTCTTAATTCGTATTATAAAAACATTGTGTTTATTTTTACACAATTTATTTATAACTTGTATTCAGGGGCTTCGGGAAGGCCTCTCTACAATGCCTTTATTTTGAACTACTACAATCTCTTCTTCACATCGTTGATTCCGTTTTCTATAGCCATCTTTGACAAGGACAATCCCCAAAACCAGGTGCTGAACCAGCCAGCAACATATAAAAACGCCAGAGTGTACTTCAAATCATGCTTTATTTGTTCGGCAATTTTATTTGCACTCTTGGAGTCAGCACTAATATTCTTCTTGCTTAGAGTTCTGCTTTTATCTGACATTTCTGCAGGATCTGGGATTTTGGGCGGCTTTAACTTTAGTAGTACTATTTTTTCCATAGTCGTCATATCTTCCGTTCTTTTCAGACAATTCAAGACAATATCTTTTAGAACTGTTTACAACGACTCTGCAATCGCCCTTTCAATATTCCTCAATCTTCTGGCCTTATTTTGGATCCAAGAAATCTATAGTACTGCGGGCTATACTATTTACCATATTCTCGGAATGCCTATGTTTTATTTCGTCTTATTTAGCATGGGAAGCTTAATGTACATGACTGATGTTTTGTACAGCAACGTGGAATTGCATTTATTTGAAAAGAACAAGTATAAATATTGAATATTTAAACAAAAATTTTAATGATCTAAGAATTTTTTAATGTGGTACTAAAAACAATCATTTTTGAGGAAAATATCAATTTCAAAACCAATTATCCTATCAATCTTATACAATTTGCGATTTTAAAAATCATTGGTTTTGTTTTAAATTGATTACAAGCAAACGGCTGAATACAAAGCGGATTGTTTGAAACAACTCAATTATCATAAGTATTGTTTAAAGTGGATATTATAGGCTGGATGTATATGCTTCTGGCAAGTCTGAGATCTAGCAATAGTTTTAAAAGAAAGCCAAGCCTAATCAGGCGTGTTCTAGAAAATGTTGTTTTATTTCCACATTCTTCTCCTTTAATTTTCTACAAAATGAAATTTTTTATGAAAATAGAAAAGTTCTGAGACTTGGCCAATAAACTATAAAATCTTATAAAAGAAAGAGAAAGTTTGAGTAAAAGGAATTCATTGCGTATTTTATTTGGTTTAAAATTTTTTTCGCTTAAAGGAGATCATAAAGACTGGATTTTTTTTCTTAACCCCACATGAGTATGGAACTCAAGAGGAAAAGGCCCAGCAAACTGAAAATAATACGAATGTCTCTGTGCTACTTTGCAGCACTCTCAAAGAGAAAGCCAGCGATAGTTTTTCTGGTGATTATATTGGCAGCAGTCAAGAATTTTCTTAAGTTCAAGCAGGACGAGATTAGGTCAGAGCTGAACAAGAGTAATGCTAGTTTGGACTTGGTTTTCGTAAATTTTGTGCTTATTGCCATTTACAACACTTCTTGGTCCTCCATTAATTTTCTAGCAGATTTTGTCTTTGAAAAGTATCTTACTCCATACGGCGGCATACTGACCATCAAAATCCTAGACAACATCTTTAAGTCCAACAATAAAGACTTGTACGATCTTTCTGGCAGCTCTTTAGAATACTTGGTGACAGAGGGTGCGAAGTCGATGGCCAAGATA
This sequence comes from Ophioninae sp. B BG-2022a, assembly GCA_030522765.1. Lineage (NCBI taxonomy): Eukaryota > Metazoa > Arthropoda > Insecta > Hymenoptera > Ichneumonidae > Ophioninae sp. B BG-2022a. The sequence continues at coordinate 8,332 of JAPYZJ010005266.1, forward strand.
AGCAGATTCATCCTTTTCTCATTGGTTTCCAGGATGTTGCATCATGCCTCAGGCATGACTCTCTTGGCAAAAGAAGACAAATCTAGCTTTTATATGGTCACGCTTCTGGTTGAAGCTTCTATTTTTTTGATGGCATTCTTCCAGTGCTGGCAGGTAGTGAAAGTTTCTAAATATAACAAAGTATGCATGAAGATTTCTCATGATAAAGAGGCCAGCATCAATGAGAACCTAGAAAACGTTGCAATCATCAAATCTTACAACATGGAAGACCACTGCTTGTACAAATACAACCGAATTGCCTATAAATGGGAAGAAGCCAACATTTCCACCAAATTTTCGATTTTTTCTAGCGACATGATTTATTCGCTCCTGAGCTGCACATTCAGACCAGGACTGACTGTTCTTCTTATTGCTATGGACAAAAACAACTCTTTAAATGCAGCTCAGATACGTAATTATTTGACCAATTTGACTGAATCCTACATAACAATGGAGGTTACTATTAGAATCCTGCGAGATCTTTTTCAGTCTTTGGCAATAGCTGAGGACATTATCGAATATATCGAGCTTAACGATGGCAGAGATAACGATAAAGTTAAGGTTGAGACATTTTGCAGTGAAATAAAGGCTGAGCATCTCCACTATTCAATAAAAGGCAAGGTTGTAATTACGGACGCCTCTTTTACGATTAAAAAGGGTGACAAGTGTGTGATCTACGGCAGAAACGGGACAGGAAAGAGCAGCATTGCAAAGCTTTTGCTTGGATTTGACGACTACCAGGGCAGTATTTTGTTCGATGGTGTCGAATTCAAAAGGCTATCAATGAGTGATTATAGAAAAATAGTGACATATGTCCCGCAGGACACACGCTTGTTCAATGAAACAATTTATTACAACCTTGCGTTTGGAAATGACAGGCCGTTTGCAGAAATTGTAGAAATGTCCAAGAAAATGAAGATTCACGATACAATAATGCTGTTTCCCGAGGGCTACAATACTTGTGTAGGTGAATTTGGCAAGAATATCAACGGTGGGCTACGCCAGAAAATTTTCTATACTAGAGCACTTCTATGCAACACTGAGATCTTTATCTTTGACGAGCCTACTAACAACCTCGATGAGGCACACTCTCAATTTGTTACTGAAATTATCCAGGATCCTGCTTATTCCAAAACAACATTTGTGGTCATTTGCCATGACATAGACATAGTTAACAAATTTCCTACTATTTTCAAGTTCAAAGACGGCAAGATCTTATTGGAAAAAAGTTCATCATCAGGTAGTTTATTGATAAAAGGATGAATTAAATGAGCTTCGATTTTGCTTTTATTAAAAATATTTTTTCTTTTGAGATTTGATATTTTAATTTTTAGCCGTTGCAAATTACGGTTCCTGTTCTATAATTTTACTCAAAAAGTGCAGGACTAAGACTGCTTGGTCTTTCGTCTCATTAGGCAGACGAACAAAAACAATATGCTGCTATTCTGAGCAGGATGGTTGCAAATAATAAATAGAAAAATTTTAGCAGAACTTTACTACAAATATTTTATTATGGGCAGAATTTCTATGAGACAGCTTAATGGAGTAATTACATTTTTAGCGTTTATAGCCTTCAGCATCTGCTCGGACAACCTCGAGATCTCGGATAAGAATTCAACTAAGCACAAAGAGAACCCAAGACTTGCCCGGGCTTATAAATTTATTTATGACAATATTATTGAGCCAATAATTTATCTTCCAAGAGACATTTTAATTCTTGTGGGCATCTTTTTTGGCTTTGTTTTTTTGATATTTAATTTTCTGTTTAACATATGGTGTAAATCTCCAAAAAAAAGATAAATTAAATATTTTAAAGTCTTAGAATATGTGATTTTATTTCTAAAAAACATACTTCATAGCTCGGATTTTCTTAATTTTCAATTATACTGAGCATTTACAAAAAAGTAAAAAACACGATAAAAGAGCTCAATTTCATTCTGGACTGTTTAGATTTACAATTCTTTTTCTCAAAACTATTTTGCTATTGCTTTTTGATTAATATGCAACCTAATCATTTATTCTAATTGGTTTGATGTTAAGAGATTTTATCAGCCTAAGTTGGATTCTGACTTAAAAAGAGTATCTAAATCTGTGTTCTAGGTCGTAGAAGAACAAAATACTAAAAAGATTTTATACATTATACGCATTGATAGTCAAATACTCATCACATTTTTAAACAGTTTATTTGCCAATTTTGATAATCAAGGATTAAAATAGATTATACATCAATAAATTATCCAGAAGTTCCAAGAGCTGAAATTTGTATTATTTTGCAATTAATGAAGGTTCAAGAAAATCCAAAAGCTTCTTTTCCAAAGATGTTTAGAATACTAAGCACTTGCTGCATTTCAGTTATTTTTTTATTTTCTAAATATAATTCTTTTGGCTGTAAATTCCAGACTAAATCATTTTATTGGTCAAATATCATCTTTGACTGCAGAAAATCAGAAATTTACAAAATATTTATTGAAAAAGTTTATGCTTTTAAAATGGAATTCTCAAACATAATATTATTTATCCTATGTGTAAATTGCAGCAATTCTTGTGAATATAGCAATCCAACTATATGCTTGTTGATTCAGGACCAATGGTACGGATTCGCAGCATACATCTTATTAGCAGCAATTTGCATTTCATCTTTGATCTTTGGAGCTATTTTCTTTTATTACAAAGAAAACTCTTTTTTCAGGCGACTATTAAACTGCTAAGCTTATATATTTTTGCCACTAATCTAAATTAAATTTTTAGATAAAACAAGATCAGTTTTGAACGATGTTTCGTAAAAAAACCTTGAAAGACAAAAGCTCTGAAAAAAGAAACTAGTAGACTTTTGTTCATGTTATGTAGTAGTATGTATTCTATATTTTTACCACAAAGATGGTTGTATCTTCAAGAAATCCGCATTTATTAAATTGTACTATTTTAAATCAGACTTCTTAGTTTAAATCAAGAATTTACAAACTATTTTTAGTAAATTATAATATTTTCTGAAAACTCATCTAAAAAAATAAAATTTTCTGAAATTTTGTAAGGGATTTTTGTAGATTTTTACCATGAAAATGTCCTCTAGCATGAAATGTTGTGGCAAATATAAAACAATACTGTTTACGGCTCTTGCAAAATGCAGTAGCTCATGCGAGTATAATTATAGCCGTAGATGTTGGTTTTTTACCGAGCTCTGGGCGAGCCGAAGAAGAGAATGGGTTAACTTGGGATTTTTACCTTTATTAATTGTCATATGTTTTTGCTTTGCAATCCTTAGTGGGCTATATGTTTATAGTAAAGGCTGGCGCTCCCTATTTAGGTCTGATTAGTTGTTCTAACAAGATCAAATAAATACAGTGATTTGAGAACTAGACTCTATATTTTGACTTTTAGTTTTTATGAAAAAAACCAAGATTTAGGTAAAAAGCTATTATGTAGCTAAAACCAAAAAAAGGATGTAAAACACTCAATGAGATTACTAATACACCAAAAGCAAGCAAAGTAGCTGCGCTAGAGCAGGAAAAATGCACAATTGTGACAGAT
>JAPYZJ010005267.1:0-11896 GCA_030522765.1 Ophioninae sp. B BG-2022a
ATATATATATATATATATATATACGAAGTGCGCATGAATTTAGGTAAAAATAGGTGATAGATACAGGAGCGTGTCGCGTGTTATTTGGGTCGTCGGAACGTCTTCGTGACGCGCCAAAAGCCCTCGAAGCGTAACCCCATTCCTCCCGGATGTCGAAAATTTCGACCACCCCTCTCGGGCTTTTATTCCCCTAGTGCTGCGCGGTCGAACACACGCGTTGCATTTATCCTTACACGGACATCATCATACGCTGCTGGAATAGTCGAAAAGCGTAACCCATCTAAACCCGAGCAATAAATTCAACGCCATTTTGTGTGCTTTGGAAGTAGTCAATGATTAATGCATTTTTCTATACTCTCCTACTAGGAATTTCGTTATTTTGTGTCAACGACTATTTCAACTTCCGGTCTCCGATAATCTCCCGAAATCGATCGAGAGTCTTCCATTTGAAGGCCATTTTTTGATATATTAGCACGAGGGTTGAAGAAAAGTGATTAGGCTAGGAGTTTCGTACCTATTGTTAGGTTGATAACAACGACCACTTCCGGTTTCCGAACGGCTTCGTAAATTGAAACGATCGGTCAAATGTTTTCGATTTACCCCTCATTTTTGGATGAATTATCGCGAGGGTTGAAGAACAGAGATTAGGCCAAAGGTATTATTACGTCGACAATAGCTACTTCCGGTTTCCGAAGATCTCCCTAAATCGAGGGAAATCGATTGAAAGCCTTCGATTGGACTGCCATGTTTTCATATATTTTTCCAAAAGGCTCAAAGGCAATAATTAGGTCAGCGGGACGAAGAACTTCCGGATAATTGGAAAAACGATCGAAAGCTCGATATTGGCCAAAAACAATAGCCAAGATTGCGTGTGTTTAGAATTTGCGATCATCATAATGCATAGACGACCTTTAAGTCATCGTTAACGAGACTCAATTTTGCTCCCACTTGACCCAGGCCTAATACAATTGTGCGAGTAGTGCATACTCGAATAGTGGGTTTAACGATGATGGCTATGATACTACACAGGGGTCATTTTCAACGGCGAAGGCAGTCGCGTAAAGGGCAATCCGAAAATTACCATCGTTCATCGCGATTGCAGCGTTGAGTGCTGTTCATCTCTGGCAAAGTGCTGTCGCGAAAATCCTCTCACTGGCGAAGCCCCGAAAAAAAACACGGTAAACAGGCTTCCCTGATGCTTTCAAGAAGACATAGGGTCACCCTTCTCATCTTATCTTGTCCAATTGGCATTATCCTCTCCAAAACTTTTTATGAAAAAATAGTGTTCAATATTTATTATTGAAATATTTGTATATTATTTCTAAAGATTAAATATTATTTTTGATTAAATATTAAGCATTACTTTTTATTTCGATTATACCCATATATTTTTAACGATTTAAACAACATTGCTTAACTACGGTTAAAAATATTTTTCTATATCGATTATTGAATTATTATGATATTATTTATTATTTGAAGTATTATTGAATATTTACTATTAAAATGTTATGCTATTTATTATTCAAAATTTTATTTAATATCAAATAGAAATAATGCATCACTTTTTGCACCCTTGCTTGTTTCGATTAATCGTTTCAGAGACTATTTACAAAAATCATATTATTTAATAACAATTTTAAATGATTGCTCGTCATATATTCATTCCAAAAAGTAATTTTCAGAAAAGCTAATTAGCTCGACCAAATTGATGAATGCGTGACTATGATAGTACAATTTATAGTCCCTATAGTTCCATAGTTCACCCCTCCAAGGTTTCCATCGATGATTCATTCACGATATTAATCCAGTGTTCCCTTCAGCCATAAAAAAGTGTTTTTTCTTTATGTCCTTTTTTCTATTTACTATCTTTGCGTTGCTTAACTTTACATCGTTCGTATTAAAAACAGGGGTGCTTCCAAATGATCTCTCGCTGATAAATTACTCTAACGAGAGTCGAATATTTCATGTATGAAATAAATAGTAACTCGTGGTGGAGAATAAACGTAGTAGGGACTTTTTTTACCGGAGAAATTCAATTAGGCTGTCGAAGGGGAGAACGACCAGCGAAGGTGCGTGAGGGATATGGCGCGCACGTATAACCCCCTCCCCCTCCACCCGAAACATAAATATAGCACATAGTGCTAGTAGACACGTACATAGTAGACAGGCTGAAGCGAAGATAGCACCTCGGGGGTCTTTGCCCTTAATTATCGATAATCTACGTAGCAAGTTTTTTCTTTCTCCTCTGCTTTTACCTCGTCACGATCTATGATGTAGTAATGGAAAGTTGAGCAATTTTAGGGAAACGAAATAATAATGAAATATCAATATAGGGAGAAAAAAAATATGATATAATATCAGCACGATACTCATTAAATTAATAATAGATTTCTTATTAAACTCTTGAAATAATATATATTTTTTTAAATATTAAAGATAAACAAATTTTTTGACGAACTCGTAAAAATGATAAATATTAAACAAAATTGAAAATAAAAACAATAAATATTTAATATATCGCATAGAAATAATAAATATTTTTTAATATTGAAGACAAAAATAATATATATTTAATAAAATACAAATAATTGATATTTAATTATGTATTTAAATAATAAGACAGGGAATAAATAATTGAAGAGTGATGAGGAATCCGAATTAACTGTAACTTGTGACGTGTTGAATTTACTTTGAAACGAACAAAATTTGGCAGAAGTAATAATAACACAGGGATTAATTGTGATGATGGAATTCACATCTTTGTGGTAAACCTGATACTGAAATATTCGTGAAGAAGTTGTCGAGTGTTATTAAAGTATTTCTCGTTTCAATTTCTCCGGAATGTACTGATACTGATTTATAATATTTTTGTATCTTCCTACTTCATAATTCTTGGATACACATTCATAACGATAATTATGAATTTTATTTTAAAAAATTCTCATATCAAATATTTATAAATAATTTCGTAATATCGATGCGAACGAAATTCGGATTTTGGGGTGGAGCTTCGATTTCAAATGTAGAAGCTACTATTCCAAATATTGACCATCGCGCGTAATAATAATAATAACTAGTATTAAATATTCAGCGATACCTTATTCAGTTTTATTATCATGGACAATAGCATTTAATTTATTTTACTGAAATTTTAACGAGATTTTTTTCACTTAAACCTCAATCAAGCGGAGGCAATATAAAAAAATGGAATTACGTATCACAGAATTCCCAACATACAGTTTTTATTTCAGGAGTTCTACAATCAACCAGTTGAGTTATAAAAGAAGATGCAAAAAACACTGGAAACCCAAAAAGCCACATTTTATTTACCTTCAATCAATCAATTAGATATGATAGTTAAAAGATGAAAAAATCAATCGATGACATCTCAACAATCAGACCTTTTTTTATCCAATCATTAATCAATGAAATCGAATATTTAAAAAAGGAAAAACGATTCTCTGAAATCCCACCAATTATAATATTTTCATTTGTCCACCAGAAATTAATTACCTCGAATATAAAAGACGTACAATCACTGGAATCCAAGAAAGTAGATTTTTTTCATTAAACCTTCGACAATCAATCGAATCAAATACAAAACACAAGGAATAAAAACTCACTGAAATTCCATCACTCGGAATTTTTCTCATCCAATTCTGAATCAATCAATTGAATCGAATCAGAAGAAAAAAAATAGAAAATACGATTAACTGAAATATAAAAAACTAGAATATTTTTCACCCAATCCCCAATCAATCATTTCAACCGCAAAGGCTACAAAAAAAATCACTGACATCCGAAAACCCAGAATTCTTTTCACGAGTTCCCCAATCAATAACATCGAACATAACCAAAAAGAGGAAAAACAAATCACCGAACAAATCTGACCTGTGGTGAGTGCCAAAGCTAGCACAAGTGCAAACGCTGTTAGACAGATTCTCGATTCCATTCTTCCACCCTCGAAATTCACGTGTACGTCTTCACTGCGTCTCTTCCGGTGTTTCTTCGGATACTCGAGGAATAATTCGGGTCGTTGGAAAAAATTCGTAATTCCAAACAGCACGAATAGAGACAATGTTTGTTTAGTAAGTGAGAGAAAACTGGTTAGTAGAGAGCGCACTGTGAACGATCTTGTCTCGACGAAGTCGACGGAAGGATTGCGGGTATACGGACGCTGGCTGGCGCGAGTTTCCTCCTGCCACGGATTCGAAAGCGCGGCTCGGGGATGAACGGGGGATGGGCGGCACTTTTATCTACCGAAGACCCGAACACTTACGCGCAAACGTGTGTAAATGTGGGTGTGGATGTTCGTCAATGTAGGTGAATGTTTTGGAACACCAATCGGAAAACTTTTTACCCTCTCTTTCCCTTTTTTCCGTCGATCCCTCGTACGAAAGTACAACACAGTCCATTTTGATCGTATCGCGTTGATCTGCGACATTGGGGGTTGGGAAACGGCGTGGCCGAGCCAGCACGCACTCGCCCAAACCGGAAACGAAAAGTGTGTTGTCGTTTTAGTTTTTTTTTTATATATTTTCTTTCATCGTCGTCAAAACCCAGAAAAGTCTGTCATTCGTTTGGACACCCTGATAAGCTCTTTCACAGCCCGATCCAAATTTATACCTCAGGATCAAGCGTTCCCATCGAAACGTGAATAATCCAGGAAACGCTATCGTAGCTTGAGGTTTGATGCCTCTGGATAAAATATCGTCGATTCTAGGCATTCATTACCGCCCAATCGGTACACGTCAATCCTTTCAACATTTTTTTATCACCATGTCCAAACCTATAATCCTTTCGTGCTTCCAAACACGAATCGAGACACGAAACTTTATTCATGATATACACGTGTCCACTGGCACGTTTCGCACGTGCAGACTCATACTTTTATAAATTATTTATGGGAGCTGATTTCCGAAACTCAGGTGATGATTGTAGTTTCGTTCGAAGGTTTGGGCTTGGGCTTTTGTTGGGTTTGGAATAGACGAATGGTGTTTGGGATTTGTTTGGGAATACAAGAGAATTCGAAATGAGGTTTTCATGGTTTTTTGTACGTGTGTTGATATATAATGCGAAATACACTAGGGACGAAGCTAGAGAATATAATAGAGATGGAACTAGAGGAATACCAATGAAATTTATGAACAAAACTGAAGAAGAATAATTATTTTTAAAAATGTAGTTTTTTTTAAAGTAATGTTATGAAAGTCGATTTAGGAAAGGCAAGAGCTGAAGGTAGTTGGGTTGGAAGGCTTTGTTTGGGTTCCGGGTTGGACTTTGTTTGGCCTTTGGAATGGCAAATGTTCTTTAGGATTTGTTCGGGGATACGAGAAACCTCGAATTGAGATTTTGAATTTTTATTGTAAATGTGTTCGACACAGTAAACAGACAAACATAATAAAAGAAGCGACAAACTGGAATAGAAAATAGAGAATACATGTGAAATTTATAAACAAAACTAATGAACCACATAGAAATATTTTTGAAACACGATTTTTCAAATAAAATTGCCTTTCTTTCAATTTTCACTATGGCTGCGAGATGAATCTTAATTGACTTATGAAAGAGAATTTCGTTGATGAATCCTACGAATCATTATAATTTGGGTAAAATTCTTTAGAAAACTAATCAATTTGCGTTCAAATTTGGTGCCAATAAAATGGCAACATTCAAAATAATACCTCCTTGATTTCGAGAACGTCGTTTCGAAAAATCTCTGTAATCAGAGAATTTCTCAGTTTTCTTATCACCTGCACTCGTCCATGCCAGTATAATAAGCATCTCTTCCAAGCTCAAATTATTTTTACTACCTACTTTCCTGACTTGAATTAAGATTATTACAACCTTTTTTTCCGTTCTGACGACGAGTGCGGTGCACGGTGTACAATTTCATACTCTTGCACGGTGTACAATTTCATACTGAAAATTATGACTAAATTACCTCAACCGTGACTTCAAAAACTAAACTTTATAAAACCCCTACAAACTCTCACCGAAACAACTCATTATTGCATCAACATTAAAAAAACAATCCTCACTTTTCTTTCTTTCGCGTTTTAGTGCAACTTTAATCTCATTTTACAATTTTTATCTTTTCAAGCCAATAAAAAATCCAAACATTGTTTACCTGCTACACAAAGTACTAAGCATATTTTTATGATAAACGAATAATAAAATGTACTCGTCTGTCACATATTCGATATTTCGAAATCCTTGAGATCGCGACCCGCTTATGTACGTGGCTACGAAAAACATCGTTAAGTTTTCTAAGACGATTATGTTGAATATCTCGGTACTCTCGAGCCATTGACGTTTATCGTCATGATGTGGCTGATCTCCCTTTCCTCTCGATTTCTCTCTTCTTCTCCCCCTCCCCCTACGCCCCTCCATCGGAGTTTACAGCAATGTTGGTGGACGAAGAGTGCGAAGGTTGACGGAGGGGCTAAGGGGGTTGAGTTAGATGGTTGAATCGGCGTCACGAGGGCGGTGGCGTCGATCTCGCCTCGGGGGTTGAAGCGCAAGGGATGCGTTCACCTCCTTTCACCCCTTCCTCGTCGGAAAGTCTCTTTGTACGTATACACGCGAGATAGACGCCTAGAAGCTATCGGGAAGAAAAATGCTCCAGAAAAGTCGATCACCGAGAGCTTTATCTTGTTCGCGGTTCGCGGTGAAAAAATCACGAATTCGCGAATCGAAAAAAGAATTATTGTTATCCAAAATGTTCGTACATTTGTTACTACAATTTTTCGTTGCCCTATTTTTTTTTAATCGACCCATATACTGCGAGGAATTTCCCCATTGATGCCTGTGATACGGTTTCGCCCATCTCCAATCAAGCCCATTGAATGTTCGAGCTTCAATCTTCTCACTGTAATTCAATGTAATCAACGCACGAGACTGGCGTGCAATGAATGTCAGGTATTAACGCTGATCGACAATCACGAACAAAATGCATATTTTCCTGTGTTGCTTTTTTTTTATCTTTGCTCGGATAGGTATATATCGGGAATGTAATGTCGAATTTTTATACCGAATTTATTTTTTTATTTTATATATTAACTATAGGATGATAGTTTTTTTATGTAGATTTTTTTCGTAAAGAAAAATACGACGTTTTTCGTACGTGGATTATTTTCATAAAAGAAAAGAAATTTTTTCTATGTTGAATTCTTTTTTGTAAAAGAAAAGACGACATTTTTTTGTACGACGATTTTTCTAGCATAAAGGAAAACACGAAATTTTTTTATGTCGAGTTCTTTTTCATGAAAGATGAGATGATATTTTTTTTACGTCGATTTTTGTTTCCAAAAAAAGACGATATTTTTTGTACGTCGTTTTTTTCAGATAAGAAAATACAATTCTTTTTTTTATTACAAGCTATAGCTTCAGCTTTTATACAGAGAAGTAATTTCCATTTTGTTTGACGACCTTTGGCCATCTTTGAAGCAACTTCATGATTCGTCTTTTATAGAAGGCGTGGTTGATTTAATTTCTTCGTCAATCGACTCGCGTTCGTCTAGACCGTTGTTGATCCAGAAACCTTTCTTGAAGCGACTTTCCCGAATGCATTGTGTCAAGAAAGCTTCATTGTACATTGTTGAAATTTTCTACAAGATTCTATGGCATTTACGCACTCGCGAAGAAGTCCACCATTTTTTTGTGTTAATCATGGCGCGAGCCATCACGCTTTAATTACACTTGAACAAAAGTCAAAAGTTAACCCTTTCGAATTATACAAAATTTACGTCATTTAATTGATAACGACTTCGTAAATAAATTTATAAAATTTGACACTTCAAAAAAATGATATTACTTTTCAGCCAAGCCAATATAAAGCCTGAAGAGTCCTCGTGTTCACCAGTCTCCTCGTCATATTTTTTTTTTCATGGAGAGTTTGGGCTTTCCAGAATGAAAATGAAATGAAAAAGATAGGAATAGGAGGAAGGGAAAGGACGAATAAATTATCGAAGATGGTGAACTCGACAGACTTCAGGATAACGAAACTCTACTTCAAGATCCAATTAGTGGAGCACGATCCGGAATCTTTGATGTCTTATTCAAAGGTTTAGTAAGATTTCTCGTGGAATTTGTTTAGTCAAATATTTCAACATGTTTATCAGAGAAATCCGATTAGAGGTCAATTTTCGTCTCGTACAGACACAACAATGGGTTGAACGATGTGTCATCTAGCCTTTTGGGATTTTTCATCCTTTAAGAACTGTCCAACATGGAAGATAGTAGGGCACATTCGTAACTCCCACTCAGAGCTCCGATTTTGCGGAGACGAAGAACTTAATAATGCCAATCGTACTATATGCTACAGCTGCTATGTTTTATTCATGAACGCAACTCAGTGCGGAGAAGATTAAAGTATTCTTCTTTTTTCGCTGCATCGAAACAAACAAAAAATGGCATTAAGCAGAAACAAAAGAAGAGAGTGGACAAGGAGTTATCGTTGATTCGCTTACGTGAAAATTCGACCTCGTTCGAAACTTTTTTGGCGTCAAATTTGACCCTCCCGAGGTTGAGAAACGAGAGGATTGGGCTAATGAAAAAAAGTGTCTAATTAAATCAAACCACTGCGAGATCATTTTCACGAAAATTCTCGCTCGTTTGTTCCATCGGGTGAATTTTTTATCTCGTGGTGCTTTCCAAAGCTGCTTTTCCCAACGAAGCAACTTCGTTGGCTATAGGGTGATAAAAAAGAACCGGAGGAAGACGAGATTGAGAGGTCACTGGGTGACAAGTTACCCAGTGTCGGATTAACCCAGCGCGGAACCTGTACCAAATCTTATCAGGACGCCCTTTGTTCGGTTTAGGACCTCGAATGGAACCATTGATTTTACGAACAAACTTTTCTCCATTTAACGTTGTTTCAAAAAGAATTATTTTTATTTGAAGAGAACTGTATCGATCGAATCACTCGGAACAATTGATTTGATTGATTGTTCGAAGTGATGGAATTTCACAGTATAAATCATCTCGAAAATAATAATAATTTAAAAAATTTATCGACTTTATTTCGTTGCATTCGAACAGGAACTTCAAGGTCATGGAATATATGAAAAGGCTCGGGAAATATTTCAAGAGTGCTTAAACCCTGATTTATATTCCGTCAAGATTTGGAACCCTAGAAGACCCAAAACTGGTGTTCGCTACATGGTTAATCCGGCACTGAAGTGACCGATGGGGTAGTTTCGAAAACTCATCCAGCGATCAGCACGACATTCCACAAAATTGATCAATCTCGGTTGTCCCTCTTCATTACCCCAACCCATCGCTCCTCACCCTCCCTCTCTCTCTCTCTCTCTCTCTTGGTAAAAGCCACGAAAACCGTAACATTCTCGGAATTGGTAGCACGAAGAAAACAATCTTAATTTGTCAAACTTTGGCCAATATCAGAGGTCACACACGATCGTAAATTTTCACGATTCGATTTTCCGGAGGACTCGAAGCGCGTCAGCTATTGGAGCCAATGTAATAATAAACAGGATTAACGAAGCGACGCTTCGTTTGCGAAGTACCTGTACCAAAACCAATTATACGATTCTCGTCTCGCGAAGTAAAACGTCGCACCTAGTGACATCAACGTACCCGGAAGTGTACCAAAATATTCGCTTTTCACGTACTTGGCACCAACTCCAAAAACATCCCACGCTTCCATCAAAGAATTTTACCTCGCGATATCTAACAACGTATCACGATATACGTGACATAGTCGTTTAGTCGTCTAATCGGATAAACATCGAGAGGAACGACCAATTTTTTTTTCTCCTTCTGGTTTATTTATTCAGCTCGGTTCTGTCACGTTTGCCATAGTATTTCGAAAAGCCACGATCGAGGGAAAGAAAAATATTCCGAGCTGTATGTTTTTTTTTATTATTCTTCCCTATGGGAAAGGTCAATGAACCCTGGAGCGGATCGATAATGTATCTAGGCCTGTCAACTTTCGACTATCGCGATGACAAGGATGTTTCGACTACCTAGGCACGGGCTAGGCCTTGAATAAAGTTTGCTCCATTTTTGGCAGCTCTCCAACTCGGGTAAATTCAAAATTGAATCCCGACGTTTCAAAGCTCTCGTGTCGGCTGGACAGGTTACCAGGGAATTGGTTATCAACTGGAACCATTTTTTATAGAGTTGGAAATTCTTTTAACTTGGAATAACCGTTATAATGATCGTGTAATTATTACGATTTAAAAATTCATCAAATCTGTTTGAAAAAAATGATTTTATCAAAGTATTGATAAAATGGTAGCTTGTTTGGGTCATCAGCTTACCACTGACAAAATTTCTTTACGATTCTCAAGTTTCACCCCGGAACGGACGTTTCTAACCCTTCTCGACTCCCTCCTACACTTCTGAGGTTTCCTGGTTGATGTTATACGAAAACCACGAGTCTACGCATCTCCGAGCTTCCTGAGGATGTGGCGTCATTCTTTCGGCTTTTTTCTGGATCGATACGAGCATGGGGGCGCAATGAATCGAGAGGGTAGAAGTCGAAAGAACGTAAAAGACGAGAGAGATATACGAAGACTTACAAAGGCCCTTTCTGCGCCATCTCCCTTCGAGTATACTTCCAGTAAATAGAATTCCAGGTAGAAAAAATGAAGATTCGTATAAAACAACAACTCCGTTTTCTGTTAAAATGGAGACAGGAAGGTTTAACACCTAAACACATCTACACAAAAAAATTCAATATTTACTTGTTAGGTTACAAAGAAAAAAAAAAAGAAAAAATGAAGGGCTTGATAAGAGCGAGAAAAGGTGCGAACCATACTCACCTGACAAAAGAACTTTCAATCGAGACGGAAAATGTCCGAAGAGTACAGGATCGAGGAGAATGGAGGGAGGGAGAAAGAGAAAGAGATTGATTGATTGATTGATAAAGTTTAATATGCCCTAGTAAAACTATTCGGGCAAAAAAGAATGTACAGAATATGAGTATAATATAACAGAGAGAGAGAGAGAGAGAGAGGGAGAGAGAAGAGAAAACCAATGGCGCCAGGACGCCAATCGACGTCGCCACAGACGCCAATAGAGAGAGACGGAGTTCGCTATTGCGCCCTTTCGCCCACGAAAAATGCACAACGCCATCCGCCAAACTTGTCCTTGTCTCTGTTCCCTTCGTCTGAATCATTTTGGAGGCTCTTAATCCTCCGCTCCTTTTTCATTCACTCTCCGACTCTTCTTGTTTTTATTTTATTATTATTATTTTTTTTTCGCGCCAGACACAACAGGATTATTGGATCGCTTTGTCTCGCTGCGTAGTCTGCGGTCAGCTACAAAAAAACGTTTAATTCAAACAGTTCGAAGATCGAAAAAAGGATTTTTAAACATTTTTTTTTATCAATAATAATCGAGGAATAAAGTTGAAGCTGGGCAAGTTTGCTTTCTATATCTGTAGGTACTGGAATACATATTTCATTTTGCGAAAAAAAATCCTCGCTTAATTACGTGTGGAAAGAAAACTAGTTTTTTTTTTAGTTTTATACATATACTTTTGAATAGTCGAAAAAGAAGACTTTTTGAATGGTTTTTTTTTCAAATACTTAAGAAGCTATGATGATGAAGGAAAGTTTAATTTCCATATTTTTAGGCTGAAAAATCTATTTTTTATTTTACAATAAAAGATAAAATGGTAATTGAATTTCGGGCTGTATCATGATCGTCGTCACGATAAGCCAAGTGGAGTCGATTAGACCAATCGTTAATTTTACGTACGCGTCATATCGACAGATAAACTTCTTTTTCGTATTTTTTCAATCACGTTTGTTTTGGCTAAATCGAAAGAACTATTCTTAAAAACTATCAGGAACTATGTAACTCGACTGCATGCCAAGAAAACTCCCATTTAATCTTGCTCTGCTGGGAAATGATCTGCTACGGG
>JAPYZJ010005268.1:0-11896 GCA_030522765.1 Ophioninae sp. B BG-2022a
TGTTACGTTTTTATCAATAAAAATAACATTATATAACACTTTAGTATGATTTCTTCAACCTCCAAGAAAAAGTGATCCGATTCGCCTCAGTCTACCCTATATCGATGCCATCATATTTTTCATTTTTACTCGAAATAATTCTCCACGAATTTTCAAATTCAAGTCAAATTAAAACAAACCCAAACAACTCTTAAATTTAATTCGATTGGATTTACGTTTTAATTTCGTTAAACGCCGTTGCATCGAAAGAAAAAAAAAAATGAAATTGGCAGAATTCCAAAGTTGGACCATCGATTTTTCCAAATTTTTCCATACATACCCCTTTGCCTCTTTTTTTTTGCGATTTTTCAAGTCAAACTCGAGAGTAAGTTTGCATCGATTTTTCATCGTTTATAACGATGCCATTATGTTTTTCATTTTTACTCAAAATAATTGACCCACGAATTTTCAAATTCAAGACAAATTAAAACAAACCCAAACAACTCTCCAATTTAATTCAATTGGATTTACGTTTAAATATCGTTAACCCAAACGAACACCAACAAACCCAAACAACCCCCAACTTAAATTCGATTGGATTTCCGTTTAAATATCGTTAACCCAAACAAACACCAACAAACCCAAAAAACTCTCAAATTCAATTCGATTGGATTTACGTTTTAATATCGTTAACCCAAGCAAACCCAAACAACTCTCAAATTAAATTCAATTGGATTTACGTTTGAATATCATTAACCCAAACAAACCCCAACAAACCCAAACAACCCTCAACTTAAATTCGATTAGATTTACGTTTAAATATCGTTAACCCAAACAAACACCAACAAACCCAAAAAACTCTCAAATTTAATTCGATTGGATTTACATTTAAATATCGTTAAACGTCTGTGCATCGAATGAAAATAAACGTAACAAACAACGTAATCAAAATTTTGCAAACTTTTGAAAATTTTCCTACGAAGTTATTCGTATTCGCGAATTACCACGAATTACTTCGAATTTACATACGAGGAAATGCGATCAGGAATATTCGTTGTTCGGACATTACTCGACGGATTTCCAAGTGTGACGGATTTCCAAGTCTTCTCTGGGAGATTAATAGCCCGAAGGCGATACGATATATATATATATATATATATATCCTGTCTTTGTGGTACGTTTTGTTTGTATACGTACGCGAACACTTGTCACTTTCTTTGCTGAACTTGACCCGGTTTTCTAGTCCCTCGTGACTGAACAGCCGCGAGCAATGACGAGACCAAACGCGTTACGTATTATCCTTACATGTGGTACATTCGAATAACCGATACACGCGGCTCGCGAAATCTCTCCTCTCGAGCTATCGTTCATTCGCGATCGATTTCACGGTTTGTCAAAAAAAAAAAAAAAACCATCGAAATTACATTCGAAATCCAACAAACGAATGACCCGGACGATAATTCATGGTTTCAACCTTTGCTGTGACGAAAAGAATTATTTTTTTTTTTCAAAGTCACTTCAAGGTCGGTTGTGATCATCTTTTTATTGAGGAAAACTGAAATTTTGTTTGTACCATTTTTTTTATAAGAAAACTGATATTTTGTGTTTACCAATTTTTTTTTTAAGGTAAACAGAAATTTTGTTAGAGTCAATTTTTTTTTTTAGGAAAACTGAAATCTTTTTTCCGTCCATTTTTTGTTTTGTGACGAGAACTGACATTTTGCTTGTGTCAATTTTTTTTTGAGTAAAACTGAAGTTTTGTCAGTGCCAATTTTTTTTTTATTTTTTTTTTTTTGAGGAAAACTGAAATTTTGTTTGTGTTCGTGCTAATTTTTTTTGTGAGGAAAACTTAAATTTTGTCTGTGCAGATTTTTTGTTTGGAAAACTGAAATTTTGTTTGTACCAATTTTTTCTTTTCTCGAGGAAAACTGAAATTTCGTTTGTACTAATCTTTTTTTTTTGAGGGAAACTCAAATTTTGTTTGTACCAATATTTTTTTTTTGTAAAAAAATTAAACAATTGAAACTTCGGATCGGGAATTTTTTCAAATCCGTAGTTTTCAAATCGGAATTAAGGTGGGAAGTATTCCCGTGTTTTTTTCCGTGAAAAAAATAATATAATGACGACGAGCACGATTCAGAGAGAATTGTGGAAAAATTGGACACACGAGTCATCCGACAGGCAGTCATTGTCAGATCTCCCCTACCTTTTTTTCGTCTTTTTCTCTCTCTCGTCATTCTCATTTCTATCTTTATTTTCGTCGGTTCAAAGACCCCATCATCGAGACAGGTTTTTTTTTCATTCTTCTCCACGGCCGCTACCGAGCCGTCCTTTCTTCGATTTCGATCGCGTCGTTCACCTCCGAAGACCCGTCCACCAAATATCCACACATGACCGCAACGATAATTGATCTTAGCAAGGTGAAAAATCCCGTTTGCAATTCTGTTATTTTTGGTGCCTCCTTGGATTGGACGGCGAACGGGGGGGGGGGGGGAAGTATTTTTTTGTCAGTGAAAAATCTCCAGGATTTTTTTTCGAATATCCAAGGGCTGGAAACAGCGGTTTGCGAATTGTGACCTTGAACGAGAATCGAGAATTTTTATGGCGGGGTATTTTGTCCCAAAGGAATGCAATAAAAATTCTTTTTTCATTTTTATCGTTTTCACGATTCATATATCGTTTTACGATTTTTGAATGAATTTTCAATAAATTAATCAGCGATGATGATTTCGAATGAAAATTCTCGTTTCCATTTCTTTTTTTTTTCTACTTTTTTTATTATTGTTGAAAACTGTGTTTTGCAGACTTGAATTTTCGAGATTCCAAAAGTTTTTCTTTTTAAAGAAAATTATATGTTTTTATTTAAAAAACAAGATATTTTCTGCAAATCTGGAAATCTCTACGTAATGTCCAGTGTTAAAAGAGATTTCCTGATTTATGTAAAAGTCCTTCTTTTTTACAAATATTTCAAGACGGTTTATTAAATAGATGAAATTTCAATTGACCTTGAACGTTACCATTATCGTTAAATTGGAATTTAACGAAACCAATGATTTTTCGACCCAAATTTCCTTCGAAAGATTCGATCCAAAAAAATGAAAATCGTAAACAAATTTTAGGATTTTTATTTTTCCAATTACGAGAAACGGTTAAATATCAAAGAATTCGACCAAAATCAAAACAGAAAAATAAAGGAATATATCCTTTGTGTTTTTCATCCCTACTTCGTTCCGTTTATTTCTATATATTAATATAAGCTAATTATGAAATCGTAGTTTTCGTGACTCCTCGATGATTCTTTATCGATTTTTAATTTCACCTTTTCTCATTTTATTTTATTATTATTTTATTATTTATTTATTTTTATTATTATTATTATTTTATTCAAATATATCGTTCGATTTTTATTTGAAAAGATGTCGAATCACATTTTTTTCTTCCCCCTAGCTCTCCATTGCAAAAAAGATTATCGTTACGGAGCACCAAGTTTTTACTTTCACTGGAAATGAGCGCAGCTGTCATTTCGACAGAGGGGCTGTTGCAGGGACGGGGGGGGACTTCCAGCGCGCTAAAAACGTCACTCTAATTACTCGACGAATGAAACCCTCGTTTACGAAGAAACTCGTGACTCGGTGGAATCATCCCGGAAGCAAAAGTCACGAAACTCAATTGACACTTGGGAATTGGTCATAGCGTTACGTCACACTTCCGGGATAATTCGTCGTTGCTCGTACTGCGTTATTGCTGTTATTATCGTTGTTATTTCCCAGTCGTAATATCTCGTTGTTACAGCTGTCGATTTATACGACAGGTTTGCATTCGGAAATGTTGTCCGAAATTGAATAACGTCATTAATCGATTTCGATTGATTAATTAACTAACGATAAACGTCGTTTTCAATAATTGCGAAATAACTGAAAAATTCAGATTTTTCAAAAATAAAAAAAATTAATATTCGGTTAAGGATTATTTTTATGTCTGTTTTTTTGGTTTTTTTCTTTACAGTAAAGTTCCACGTAGCTCATCTTTACGAGGTGCAAGGAAAATACAAACTCGCCAAGGAACATTACGAGGCCTTGCTCAAGGAGAAATCACTGCCTTCTCATCTGAAAGCAGATATCTGCCGGCAATTAGGTAATCCCCGAAACTTCATCAGTATTGGCAATTAGATCGAAACATGCAACGTTCAAACGCAATGAAAATCGTCGTTTTCGAATAGCCAATATTGCGTCTTTTGCTCGAGTATTTACAGATCCAAAATTTTGATTTTCAAACATAATCATTGGACGAAAGGAAAAAAATGCAAAAAATAATCATTTTCGTTGCGTTGAGACGTATATTTCGTGACTTTTTTTTTGTGTTAAGGGATTAGGCTACGATAACGATTCCACATTCAGGATTATTTCAAAAAACGACTTTGAAAAAGAAATTGTCCAGGTACAATTACACATTGAAAAATCGTTCGGATTTTTATTTATTATTATTTGTTTTTGTATGAACAAATTTACGTGCCGAATTTTGTGAAAAAAAAAATTGTTACCAACAATTGAAGCAAAAAAGAGTTTTTCTTGAAACAGAAAATATTGCCCAAGCCTTTCTTTCATAATCGTACTTAAATCATAAAAAAAAACATGTTTCATCGTTTCTTTCAATTTTTCGAAAAAAAGACATAATTTTTATCAACTAATACAAAAAAACTATGAAAACGAAAATGATGACCAAATGTACGGAGCGTAAACTTTCATCCATCAGGCATCGATCAATCGTGTACTTCGATTTTTGAAAAAAAACGTGAATCCAAAAAAGTTTCTTTGAAGTTTGCAACCAATCGTCCAATTGGAACAAAATCCGTAATCCACTATCGATCAGCACGATTAATCCGGCAACCGGATCAATCAGATTTGAAACGAGAGATGTTTTGTTTTTTTTTTTGGTTTTTTTTTTAAAGTTCACGATAGCTTAAGTTCTCGACCTTTTTTTTCAGGCACGGACTAATTTTCCAACTCCTCCATATCACAGTCTTCGATTTTCCGGCTTTCCGGAGTCGACGCGAGTTCGCAAGGTTGCGAGAGAAAAAAATTTTAAAAAAAAGAGCGAGGCTTCGATATTTTCTATCTCTCTCTCTCGTAGCTTCAAGTTTAATGCCTCCTTTGAAACGAGATGATGACCCGTTACACCTCTCACCCCCTTTTCCTCCCATTCAATCGCTGTCTCTCTTTCGCACGGTTCGAGCTAGCCTAGGATTTGGTTTAGGGTTCAGCGAGTTCAGGCTGAGAGTAGCAGACACGTGTATTGATTTATTTTCGCTCGTGTATAGGGGTGGATGGCTTCGGCGTCGGTGGTCGGGTGGTTGCCCATAGCGGTGGTAGAATTGTCAGAGGGATGAGAACGGGCGGCGCGTACAACGTTGGAGAAAGATAGGGCGAGAGAGAGAGTGAGGGGGGGGGGGGAAGGGAGAAATTCGAGGTAGGAGAAAAACGAAGGGTGGGGGAAAAGTGTATGGACGGTGATAGAAATTGTCTGAGGGGTTAGGTAGGAAGCACGAACTTCGATTCACCAGAAGGCTCAAAATTACGAATTTTTTGAATTTCGAAACTACAAATTTCCGAAAGGTCATGATAGCCAAAGGGACAAGGCAATTTGTTTGGATTTGTTTGGGTTCGTTACTTTGATTTTAAACTCTTGATTCAAAATCCTTGATTTTAAACAAACCCAAACAAACCCAAAAATTTACAAAATTTGTAGTTTCGGAATATTCAAATTTTGGATTTTTAATCTTCTGGTCAGGCTCAAAATTCTGGATTTTTTAAATTTCGAAAGTACAAATTTTCTAAAGGTCATGATAGCGAAAGGTTCAAGAAATTTTGTTTGGGTTCGTTACTTTGATTTTAAACAAACAAAAACAAACCTAAAAATTTACCAAATTTGTAGTTTCGGAATATTCAAATTCGGGATTTTCAATCTTCTGGTTAGGCTCAAAATTCTGGATTTTTTAAATTTCGAAACTACAAATTTCCTGAAGGTCATGATAGCGAAAGGTTCAAGAAAATTTGTTTGGGTTTGTTTAGGTTCGTTACTTTGACTTAAAATCCTTGATTTCAAACAAACCCAAACCCAAAAATTTACAAAATTGGTAGTTTCGAAATATTCAAATTCTGGATTTTCAATCTTCTGGTCAAGTTCAAAATTCCGAATTTTTAAAATCTCGAGACTACAAATTTCCTAAAGGTCACGCTAGCGAAAGGTTCAAGAAAATTTGTTTGGTTTTCGTCACTTTGATTTAAAACCCTTGATTTCAAACAAACCCAAACAAACCCAAAAGTATACAAAATTTGTAATTTCGGAATATTCGAATTCTGGATTTTGAATCTTCTGGTCATTCGAAGTTCGCGTTTCCTACCCCACCCCATGACAGAAAGAGAACGAGAGAGAAAGGGAGAGAGAGAGAGAGAGAGAGAGAAAGAGAGAGAGAGAGAGAGAGAGGAAGGGTATGATTGTGCTAACAATCCCTTTTTCACCCTCGGACTCTTCCACTCCACCCCCTCTCTCTTTTTTTCTCCATCTATTCTTTTTCACTCCGAGCGTGTCTGGCAGATGGTAGGTAAGCCTGTATCGATACAGTCGCCTCACCCACACGACTATCGGAGCCTCTCGTTTCGCTCTTCGTCTCGCAGAGTTCACTCCGAGGACGCAACTGAATTTTACGAGCGAAGGGTTCGGAATTCCCGTCGAACCCCCTTCAACAATGCACTTCCGTCCCTCGAGCGACGATTACTCCCCCCCCCCCTCCCGACCTACCACTCCCCTCTTTATCTTCTATCCTATTCGTCTTCCCTCTCCTTGCCACTCTCACGTGACGCCAATTCTCTTGTCCGACCGAGAATTCCCCTCGATTGATAGTCCTTGGATGGACGATAGAAAATCGTGTGTTTGAATTGTAATTTCGCTCCCCTCCACACTTGACCGTACTTCGCGGGGAAAAAACCGTTTCGCGAAGGGTTTCGTCTCGATGTCTTCGTTGAGGAAGAGAGGAGAAGTCGGAAGTGGGATTGTTGATGATTTGGGTATGATGATGTTCGTGATGGTGATAATGATGATAATGATGTTGATGATGATGATGATGATGATGATGATGATGATGATAATGATGGTGATGATAATGATGATAATGATAATGATAATGATGATGATGATAACGATGGCGATGATAATGATGATGATGATGATGATGATGATGATAATAATGATGATGATGACGATAATGATGATGATGACGATAATGATGATGATGACGATAATGATGATGATTATAATGATAATAATAATGATGATAATGATGATAATGATAATGATGATAATGATAATGATGATAATGATAATGATGATAATGATAATGATAATGATGATAATGATAATGATGATAATGATGATAATGATAATGATGATAATGATGATAATGATGATAATGATAATGATGATAATGATAATGATGATAATGATAATGATGATAATGATAATGATGATAATGATAATGATGATAATGATGATAATGATGATGACGATGCTGATGATGATGACAATGATGATGATAGTGTGCACCTTGAGAAAGAATATCGTGAGTGGGAGAGTTGCAACGGTACTAGAGAGAAAGAGAGGGAAGAATTCTTGGAGTCTCGCCTAGCGAAAGCGACACGCAAGTTACAAACGAGAATGGCACTTGAACGACGGATGAAGCAACCGAGCGTCCACTCCATTTATCCTGCCCACGAGCACAAACGTGGGAGGCCTCACATCTCGTTCTCACTCGATATAAATAACTTCAATCGTACTTTCAAAAAAAAAAAAAAATCTATATATCTATTGGAAAGTCTTTTCACTCACGAGCTTCAAAACCGAACTTTTTTTTTTGACGAAACTGTAGTTTTCCAACTTTTTGTCTGCACTTTCGAGGATTTTTCTCTTTTTTTTCTTCGTTCGAGGTGAAAGAGAAAGAAAGAAGAAAAAAACGAAGAAATTTTACAGCTAATTCGACAGTCTTCGAAAACTGTAATTTTTATGGCTACTTTCGAGACCTTGGGACTCGTTCCCAGGCCCCGAATTATAAGGGATATAGTCACGAATGAGCCAGGTGTGACGGACTTTGCCTCCTTGTTACCCTCTCCTATTCAAACCATCCAGTAATTCCAACCTCACCCCTCCCTCCACGTTTTTCCTCGTCTTCACTTAACGAATCCTGAAAATTCTTCGTTTCGCCACTCGACGTTTCTTGCCTTTCTCGTTTACTGCACTTTTTATTTCTAAACTCTTCGAATGTTTTAGCGATTTCGTTTGAGTTGGGAAATTTGGTGAGATCTGCGAAGGTACAGAGAGGGCGCACAATTTATTATTATCCTAGGACGAACAGAGTTCTACGCCTATGTTTAGAGGGGATGTAATTCGAGAATGAAAGAGAGCCGGAAAAGAAGCTTGTAAATTCGTGGAGGAGGGGGGGGGGGGAGAGGAGAGCTCATAGAAAAATAAGAAAGAAAGAGAGAGAGAAAGAAACTGTAGGGATAAAGTGGCTACCCTAAGCTCTAGCCTACCTGCAAAAATTCTATTCAATTTCTACTCTCCCAGAGTAGGATCGAACCCGGACAGCAGTTAGTCTTGATCCTCCGTCACGTACACACTCTTCCGAAAAGTCTCGCGATTTTTCGTGTCGACCTACTTTTTCTCGAGTACTTAACGTTTTTTTCTCTTTTTTTCTATTTTTTTTTTCATTTTTTTTTTTGGTCGAGGAAATATATAATATCCATGGGAAAATCGCTCGTTGATTGGACTGGAGCTGATACCACCGTTCTTTCTTTTTTACTTTCCCAGGATGGATGTACCACGTGGTTGATTGCGCCATCCTCGGTGTAACGAGACAACAGAAACAAGCGATCGCTATACACTGCCTACAACGCTCGATCGAGGCTGAACCCAAGAGCGGACAGAGCCTTTACTTACTCGGACGATGCTTGGCCGCTTCCGGAAAGGTTCACGATGCCTTCATCGCTTATAGGTAATTCTCAACCCCCACAGCCTATATTATCGTCTAGATTGAAAAACGCAATTTCTTTTAAATAAAAAAAAATAGATCGGAATCAAAATAGGATAATAAATAAATAATAAATAAAAATAGAGTAAATAGAAAAATAGAATAAAAAAAGATAGATCAGAATCGAAATAAAATAATAAATAAATAATAAATCGGAAATAGAATGAATAGAAAAATAGCATAAAAAAGATAAATCAGAATCGAAATAAAATAATTAATAAATAATAAATCGAAAATAGAATAAATAGAAAAATAGCATAAAAAGATAGATCAAAATCGAAATAAAATAATAAATAAATAATAAATAAAAATAGAGTAAATAGAAAAATAGAATTAGAGGACTTCCGGTTGGGCGCGCGTAGCATGCGGACCGAAGTAGCGGAGAGTGCGAAGGAATTTTGAAAAAAAGTGGTAAAAGTTAGAAGTGGAAAAATAGAATTAAAAAAAGATAGATCAGATAAAAAAAGATCCAGAAGAAAGATCGAAAGAAGAGATCGAGAAGAAAAATATAAAATTAGCTTACTTTTACAGCTATTCTGATTTATGTTCGCGCGTAATGTTAAATTTTCATTCTTTTAAATTATTATAATTATAATCATTTTTCATTCCACAAATATCTCCAATAAATTGATTATTATTAAATTTTCATTTTATATTTTTATACATACTAATTATAATAATTATTTTACTTTATTAAAAATAGTTTTTCTTTAAAAAAAGAATGATTTTTAATAATTTATTTACACCACAATAATAAGAAGTTTATTGTCAATGTTCGCGCGATGTTGAATACTCGTGTTGTCGGTAGGAATAAATAGGATTTTTGGCTTATTCGCCATGCTTGTACAATCTCAAATTTCGGTTTTGAATTTTTCTTACGTATCGTTAATTCGGTACGTAAAATTAAATTTCGATTTTGATTTTCTTTACGTATCGTTAATTCGATACGTAAAATTAAATTTCGATTTTGATTTTCTTTACGTATCGTTAATTCGATACGTAAAATTAAATTTCGATTTTGAATTTTTTTACGTATCGTTGAAATCTTCAATTTTAGAGAACAATTTCAATTATCCTTTGTGTTAAATTTTCGACGAAGTTACAAGATAAACGAAGATAACGCTTTTCGAGAAACCCAAAAACTACGAACGACATTAATTTTCCCAGTTTTCTCAGTTTTCCATTGTGTATAATTTTTCGTTTCCGGACGTACAGGAATTCCGTGGAAAAATCCGAGGGAAATGCTGACACTTGGTGCAGCATAGGCGTTCTCTATCAGCAACAGAATCAACCCATGGATGCGCTCCAAGCTTACATATGCGCTGTACAACTCGACAAATCTCATTCGGCTGCTTGGACGAATCTTGGTATATTGTACGAGAGTGTGAGCCAACCGAAAGACGCTCTGGCCTGTTACGTGAACGCATCAAGGTAACGCAATGCAAACCGAGTTAAACGATCGACCGTTGTCACCAGTGAATCTTTTTCAAAAATTTTGGTGGCTTTTCGGTCGTTAAAACGGAATTGCCGTTTTGAGGCTTGAAAAATGCAAAAACTTGCGGAATTTTCATTTTTTTTTTTCATTTAAAATAAATACTTTTGGAAATTGGTTTCAACGTATTTAATTAGTTTTTCAATGAAAAGCAAATACCTAATTGTTTCATTTTTTAAAGTTCAAAATGGCAGTTTCGGAAATAAAGAGGATGATAAAAAAAAAAAGATCCGCGAGAAGCATTCTGCAGTTTTGCCAGTTCGTCCGAATCAACGAAGTGTTGAAAATATTCATAAACTAGACTAAATTTGAGTGAGGTCTTAAGGTTGAACTCAAATGTTTTTATTTTTCGAAAAATCCTCGGATATTCAAAATGGCAGCTTTCTGAAACAAAGCCCAACAATTTCGCTCGTTTTTAATCGCTTCGATGTACAAAAAACATCGCTGTACGAATTTTCGAGAAAAATCGTTTTCTGATAGCCCCGGAAATTGAATTTCCATTCGATAGCACCTAGCTTCGTTTGGTTAATCCGTCGAAGCTGTGGAATGCCTCGAGCGATGTAAAACGGTGTTTGGAGAAAAAGAGGATTTGGAGTTTGTTTGGGTTTGACCTAGGCGTTTTTCAAGTTAGCTGCGAATCCCGAAATGAAATTTGGGAAGGATCAAAGGAGATCCGCAAGTCCTAAGAAATTAGGCCTCAATAAACAAAAGTGAAATAAATTGGGTTTTCAAGGACTAATATTAGTCTATAGCCCTGTGTAATTAGTTTTTTGTTACAACATGGGATATGAAAAATAAAAATATTGTTTCAGACAATAGTCAATAAATCCATTAACATTTGTTCCCGCTGTTAGGTTATGAGTTTTAGTGATTTTAATATGAGATGAAACATACTTCCAGAATTTTGAATTTATATTCCTCAGTTGCACATGGTCAGGGATTTTAAAGAAAAAAAACGAATTCAGGTTAACTGAAAATATTTTATTCATTGTTTTCCACGTCATCAATTATTAATATATTATCGAGATGCTGGGCGGGAGGTACCACATTGTACCTCCATTGTACCATTGTAATTCGATTTTCGTATAAAATCATTAAAATAACAAAACAAAACAAAAATACTTTATCTTTAATCACTGTTTCGTAATAAACTTATAAAATACTTTTTGGAGTGAAAAAAAATATAAATCGAACATTATTATACAAATCTTTTACTGAGAAAAAGATTTTTATTCAAAAATGGCATGATATGGCAACATCGGTTGTTATTAACAACTGCAACGCGAGGAATACATCAACTGACTTCTCTTTATTGTTAATTCCTTTTTCCTATGTTTTTTTAAGAA
>JAPYZJ010005269.1:0-11894 GCA_030522765.1 Ophioninae sp. B BG-2022a
AAAGAAAAAAAAAAGAGTAGGACGACGCATCTCCCGTAGCCTTGGCGAGTGCACCGTGAGCTCGGTATAGGGCGCGGGCGGGGGCCAACAGACTGCGAAAGTGCATCGTACCAGCCGTACCCTTGCCCCCTCGGTTTCTCAGCGAACGGTTCGTTAGTTCGCCCGTAATGCCACCGCAGGGTTAAGGGTGTGTATCCGCTTATAGGACGTTCGCCGCCCGCTGCAAATTTATTTCACGAATATCTTCTCAATCTTAGTCTCGAGAGGGGTGGGGGGGCAATACTTAATTTAAGTGGGGTAATACGAATCAAAATTTTCGTTCCGATTGTAACTCGATACGACTTTGTCGTCAAAAGTGTCTGTTTCCCCAATCGAGAATATATTAGGTGTAGTAAAAAGAAATCCATTATTTTCGGAGTTTGGGAAGGTTTGGGCTCCCGAGCGCAACTTGTTGCTTTTCAGTTTTCAAGTTTCACCTGGGATGGCCTCGAGCGTGAAAATTCTCGTATCAACGGAGTTCTGCAAGCATTACGTACACGTGAAATTTCCATGTATACGAATGCATATATACATATGAATATATATATATGTGTGTGTGTTTGGGTAATTTTTTATGATGAATAACGATTGCACTTACGCCCGTTTGCTTGCTAAGTTTGGAGATTGATGGTAGTACATATAAGCACATGTACGAAGAACTCACGTAGAGTTTGACGTACAGCGTAGTACACCCGATTTGTCACGCTGGTATAACAATACTCGAGACGATAAGACGCCGCACGTGTGTATATTCGACATGATTTTATCGTGTACGCTACACGTAAGTGCGAACATATCAGAGTACGTGGGACACGCGTGCGTTCGTTTAAACGTAAACGCAAAATCGATATTTAAATATTGATATTAACGTTAAATTGAAAATAAAACAGCGATAATTCAAAACCGAGAACTATAGAAAATTAATACGATTGGAATACGAATGTAAAATTCAAACGTAAACGAAAATTAAGTATAATAAGTTTCGATGTAAAAAATAATTAAAATTTACTCGACTCGATATAAAAATAATAAAACATCGTTGAAAGTAATGTTAAAACGTATTTAAAATCTCCGTTCCAACTCTCAATATTTCTAAAAATTATTTTTCTTTTATATATACATAAATATAATCGTTGACAATATAATAATCATAATTCGATAATATGTATAATAAAACGACCATATAAAAATTCAGTACGATATAATCAATAAAAATACAGTAAATAATATACATTTAAATTCATAACAAATAAAAGCACAAAAATGTCGATCTTTCTCTTCTGCTCTTTTTTTTCATCGTTGCAGAAAGAAGGGAAAGAGGGGGGAGGGCGTGATAACGACGCGATCGGTTAACCGCGTATAGTGAATATCGCGGACACGAGCTTACGTTTGGTCACGACACGTGTCGTTTCGCCGATAAACCGACACGGGCGCACATTCTTGGCTGCGTCAGGATGTACCCTTTTCCCCTCCAGAACTCTACCCATCTTTCGTTGGATATTCCACCTCCTCCTCCCCCTCCCCTTGCCCCTCGTACCTTCGTCTCAGATTCATTGGCCGGATACGAAAGATCGACCGAAAGAGGATACTCGATAAGAAAGAGGGAAGGAGAGAGAGAGGGAGAAGGAGGGAAAATGTGCGTTGAGGGCACACACGAAAAGTCACGAGGAGGCCCATCGTGAGACCGAGGCAAAAGCTAAGAGAGAAGAAGATCGAAGAAAGAGAGAGAAAGAGAGAGAGAAAGAGAGAGGGTTGTCGGGGAATGAGAAGTCATGAGAGAATTTCGTTTGAAGAGTAAAGACCCGCGACGAAGCTTCGGAATCTGGTTAATCGATGCTCCTCTCTGTGTTAATTGGAACGAGAAAAAACAAGCAAAACGTTCGATCAGCCATCGAAGGTAAATCCTCGTTTTTTGAACTATTGGAAGAAACGATTGCTACCGATGGAATTTGGGTTTTGTAAATTGAGAGGATGTTAAGGAGAAGTTGTTTTTTTTTGTTGTTTTTTTTGGGGTGGGTGCCAATGTGAGTTTAAACCTTGATCGACGAATAAAGTTTTCGATACATTTCACTAGACTGGCTGCGAAGAGAGGCAAGCGAATAAATTTGTTTTTTTTTTCAATGCATTCTAGTGACGCGAATTTGAGAATAATGACTCCGAAACTAATACAAAATAGGATTCGTATCTACTCGTAATTATGAACGTGGAAAATCTATTTTTTTTTCATCTCAATTAACCAAAAAAACTGGCAATTTATCTTCGTATTCAAATGAAAATTACCATTATATATGATCGAGAAAAGCTTAGCATCCGTCCTCAATTTTTAAGAACCCTAACAATATCGAAAATCGTCATTCCAATTTTTAATATTTCCCAAATTCTTTGTCAATTACGGCAATCAATAAATGCTAAATATTCAAATGCGACCTCTATCATCTTATCGGCCGGAAGAGTATGATTTCCTCTACTCGGCGGGGACTACCTCGAGCGCGTCCGTAACGAATGTACGTTTTTGGAAGATTTGTTTCGACTTTTTAAAAATTTTCGACCCACTTCTCGTATCGAGAATGAGGCAAATTTGGAATTTGGTGCACCCCCTTGTATATCTGTATGCATAGAGGCGAAGGAAAGACGGAGAGAGAGAGAGAGAGAGAGAGAGAGAGAGAGGAGAGCAAAGGATGCACCGGGCGAGACAGGAAAGCGAGCGGAGAGGACATCGAACTGAAATGGCCTCTGGGAGCGCATTCCAGTATTCTTCTCGCTACCTTAGTCCATCCCCCTCGTGTAGCAGCGTCCCCCCCCCCCCTTTTTCAGCGTCCTCTTCCCTCATTCCCCTCTTGGTTCGCTTCACTCTTCCCTCATTCCCCTCTTGGTTCGCTTCACTCTTCCCTCATTCCCCTCTTCGTTCGCTTCACTCTTTCCTCCACTTCATTCCCCCCCTCCCTCTGTCCACTCCTCCTCCGATATTCTTCACAACTCTTCGCCTTTAACTTCTGCGATATTTTCCCTCTCACCAGGCTTTTGGCGAGCTCTGCACGCTCCGCTTCAGCCCTCTTGTTCTCCTTTTCGGTCTTTCAACTTGTACACTTTCCACTTCTCTTCCCCTCGATCGTGTACAACTCGCCACGATCTCGGTTCCCGCGCTATTCGAAGTTCCAACGATGCCTACGTCACACTTGGCTATGACTACAATTTTCGATGCTTTCTATTCGATCTTTGACCAGAGTCTTTTTTTTTTCCTCTTCGTTTTCTCTTTCTTTCCTCTTTATCGCTTTTCGTCGGTTAGTTTTTTTGTTTTGTTTCTGGTGTCCCTCGCCCTCCCACTTTGAAGCCCGCATTCCTCCCTTTCCGTTGGCGAAACCCTCTCAAACGCGCCGAGACTGTCGTGGAGGAGCTCCACCTTTGGGCTCACCGCTCTTTTATTTCGAACTTGCATTCCTGAGTTTTCGCTCAGCGAAGACGAGAACGATGGTGCGTCCTACCTATTCGCAATCACCTTCATCGACATAACCTCTTATCCCATCTTTTATGCAATGCCCACTTAAATTGTATAATTCGATACTAGGTGATTGTCGCCTCTCGATTATCACCGATCGAGTTGTATCTTTTTTTTTTTATGTTGTTGTTTATTTTTCTATTTTTTTATTAACGTTGGAAGAAAAGGACTGAATTAAAAGTTTTATCGTTGAGGAATCGATAGTCCCTCAATATGGATCGATTTTACGATTAACCCATCGATGGTTCGCAATGTTCGAGAATTCTAGGCTTCAATTGCCCGACAGATATGTTCCGAAGTCTGACAATGAACCGTTCGTTTGTACTCGAAAGCGGAAGTGGAAAGCTTGGGCTACTTCTCCGTTAACTGGTCCATCGTTTCCGGGCCGCAAACATTCAAGATCGTCAAGCGATC
Source organism: Ophioninae sp. B BG-2022a (assembly GCA_030522765.1). Taxonomy (NCBI): domain Eukaryota; kingdom Metazoa; phylum Arthropoda; class Insecta; order Hymenoptera; family Ichneumonidae; species Ophioninae sp. B BG-2022a. The sequence goes on from JAPYZJ010005269.1 coordinate 3,950, forward strand.
GAAAGCCAACAAAAAATATAAAAAATTCGACAAAGTCTCTCGAAATTTCCAGTTTGAAAAATTTGGACCAAAGATAATTTTTGTTCTTGAAAACCTGGATACCAAAATCAAAACTTTTTACGGTTTCGAAATCCAATTTCCGGTGATTCTCAGGCAAAACGAGTCGACGAATAAATAAAGGATTTTCTTGTATAAAAAAAAAAAGTGGTTTTACCGTTACCGGGGAAGGTGGAGATATTTCTCGAAAAGTATCGAAAGTAAAAGTAAGCAAATGGAAATAGGGTGCAATAACGCGTAGTCTAGGAAATTTATAGAGCGCCGTTGACCTCGATGGATGGTTCGAACCTTCGATAACGTTATACAGCGAGACATCGCGGACTTTCAATCCCGAACCCGCGCAATAAACACCGTATATCTATGTATATAGGCTTTGCCCGCGAGAGTTCTTGCAACAACGCAAAAACTCAAGACCGAGAGCTGGCGAGATGCAGAGAGAGAGAGAGACGTGAAATAACTCTTATTACACTCGGAACGCCGTGTTATAGAGCCGCGAGTTTTCCTCTCGCAGCCTTGGCACGTGGAGCACAGGGCGGCCGTACGAGACGACCGTGAAAGGAATCTCTGCTAACATAAAACGCGACGAACGACCAATGCCCGAGAAAATTACATTAGACTTCACCTTGTGTACAAACAGATTCCAAAGAAAGAACAACGCCCGTCGCGAATCACTGAAAACGAGATTTCAAAAAAAGATCAAAACGAAAAGAAAAAAAAGAACAGATAGAAAATTATTTCTACATCGAGCACCACTAAAATGGTAAGTGCCACGAAAGAGAGAACAAGATTAGTGAGCTTCCCTCCAGCTTTTCTCTATGATTCTCACGGCTGAACCAATTGTTTTTATTTTTATTGAGAAAGAAATATTATTTGCATTATTGATGGAAAATAATCCTTTTTTGTGAAATTATTGCATCGATGGGTGTTGAATTTTAACCCGTTTTTTTTTTAAACTTCGTTTTCGAAAAGGTACAACTGATAAACGGTCTGATATCAAATTTGATAAAGTCACTGAATATAATGGGAGTTTTGTTTTGTCGAGGTTTTTTTTATTAGGACTTTTGTTTTTAATATTAGCAATTATGATATAATTCTTCCTGGAAAAATCGAAAAAGGCGATATTTAATATAATATGATAAAAAGACATTTAATTATAAATATCTTTTATTTAAATTTTAACAACACTCTCAACGTATATACAAATAAACGTCTATCCTCTAAAATCATTTTTATTATTATTATTAACATTTAGAAAATCTCACTTGTCCCTGAAAATTTTTTAATTTTTTAATACTTCTTTTATATTTTACATATTTCTATATTTCTTACATTTAAAAAATATACCCATGTTTTATTTTTCAATCTTTTTTTATTACAATCCTAAATTTATACTTCCCAACGGAAATATAAAATCCAAGGAAAGTAAAAACTAAAAACTTGCTAAAAAGTATAAAAACCCCGAAAAAAGGGTTTTTTTTTCTTTTCATTTTAACGACACGTCAGCAAATGCACAGCTGGAAAATCATGTTTTTCAAAGCGCAAATCTCGTGACCCGCGTAATTCAAATTTTGCGCGTGACGGGGAAGTGGATCGCGGTGAATAATAAGAGAGGAGGAAAGTGCGGCTAAGCGATCGAGGGAAACTATTGACTTCGATGGTGGTCCGTCGATACGGCGAGAAGTGGATCGCCGATAATTATTTCACCCTCGTACCCTTTCGCCGTCTCCTCGTATATTCATTCGCCATTAACGGTTTTGTTAACGATCGCGTAATTGAAGCGAAAAAGAGGGCTAGTCGTAAATCGGTACCGGGCGCTCTTTAACTTCGCTCTCTCCTTCCGCAAATCGTTAAAATCGATTAAATCGTTAAAATCGTTAAATCGATTCGCGAACCACACACGCACGATGCCGTTTCCAAACACGTGAAAAAGCCTCTTCAAAACACAGGTAGGTGAATATCGACTCTCGAGCAATTTCGAAACGTCCATTAGGGGAATCGAGGATAGGAGGAACATCCGTTTCTATTGCAAATTTGCATGTGTACTGGATGAAACAACGGGCACTTATTTTCAAGGCAGTCCTTTAAATCCCCTTAAAGAAATCTTTGATTATGTTAAAATACGATTTCGTCGTTGGGCCTTTAAAAGAACGAAATTCGAATAGCCGGAATTGAGAATCATTTGCATCTGAATTACGATTATTTACAGGTCAGTCGAATCGATCGAAAAACAAAAGCAATGCAAATTTGATTTATCAGAAGATGTTGAAGTTTGAATCATAACGGTCCAAACTTTGTATTTTTTGGCTGACGTTAGTCTTCGTTAAATCTTAATCGCGTAAAAAAATGTTTATTAAGATGTTAAGTTTTTATTGAGATCTTCATTAGATCTTAGGTCATTATTACGATCTGAGGTTTTAATCGCCTAAAAACAATGTTCTAGTCTCTTTTTACTATTTCAATAAAGCCAATTAGACTTTTTTCTATGAGGCTAATATCAATTGCGCTTTTATCAGGTGACTGTATCATCAGGCCATCTGCTTGGTTCCATAATAGTCTAAAACCAGTTTTTCTTCCTCCAATGTTAATCTTTATTACGATCTTAGCGTTTTCTAACCCCAAAAACTGTTCTCGTCATTTTTCATACTGCTTCAATTAGGCTGATGAAACAACCTTTAATCAGGCCACGAAACTTGACCCAACTTCAATTTGGCTGCTAAAAAGTGGCCTATCGAAAAATATTTACATCTTCATTAAACCCTCCACTCCCAATAACTAAAAAAAAAATAGATTCGAGTTGAACGACAAAAAAACATGAATGAGGGGGAAAAAAGTCTTCTCGGTGGATTCCAACAGCATAGACTGCAGAATAATGGATACAAGGTGAATCCTGGAGTCTTCGAAATGACCGTTCTCCGAATATCCATTTATTACGAACGGATGTTGTATAAACGTGTTGTATATAGATAAAAGTATATAAATGAACTTTTACAGTAACACAAACATATATATATATATATATGTACGAATAGCATCGCTTCACGGATTCCGGAGCTCGCGAACTCTCGCGATCCTGGCTTTCCTCTCGGCCATCATCATCATCATCATCGCCGGCACTCTACGATCGCGTACATATCGGCAACGGCGCGCAACTCTCGCAGACTTCGCTGGTGCGGTGGTTAACGGATGTGCCGTTACAGGGCCGCATTCCCTCGAGCCACGCATGCGCGACGCGACACATTCCAATGTCTTTTACATTCTTATGTTCCAGTTGGTCCTCTCCTTTCCCCACTCTCTTGGTTCGGTAGTAATGCCTACTTGCGGATTTCCAGACTTTCCTCCGTTCGTTTCTCACCGGGAGTTTATTTTCTACGTTTTTACCCCAAACGCTCGACCGAGGGTGGATCATCGAAAAAAATGTCTTCAGCGATCGTCGAACGTATTTCTCATTGAACGATCGTATGATGCAAAGGTGGATGAAAAAAAGGGGAGGGGGGGGGGGGGGGACCGATGCCCGTGTGAGGTGAATTCACAATTGGGAGTTTGCATTCCAGTCGCGATAATGGAAAATGACGTTTTGCCGAGTTCACGTTTGAGCTGCATTATCTAAGCGAAGCGGCAGAAATAGAGGTTACTGGAATAGCGATACCGAGACAGATGACCTCGATGTTCCATTCTCTTGTGACGATCCGTCCATACCTGATGTTTCTCAACCATTGTCGCTACGGGGTACTTCACTTTTTTTTTTTCGTTCATCGTCGAAACGACTTTGTAATTGCAAAATGACCCAGTTATCACCACTGCTTCGATATGCAATGGAAATTCTCGTTATTTTTGCATTACGGTCGCATACGTCGATCGCTCCGATCGACCGAATATTATCTACGCTAAACGCCAGACTATTTTTAGTCTTCTCGTTAATTCTGCTGCTTGTAAAATATCACGAATTGGGTGATTCTTTGATTAAAAATTGCGTTCCTTGTCCGAAGGTAATCACATGTATAATTTCTTGTCAAAAGTCCACGAATCGGATGATTTCTCGTTAGAAGATTACGAATTTGATGATTCCTTATCAAACGCCAGGAATTGAATAGTTTTTTGTCACAGAGCTATCAAACAGACCATTTCTTGTCAAAAAGCGACCGAATCGATGGCTCTTGTTCAAAAGGTGACGAATTCGATGTTTTCTTGTCAAAAGGTCACTAAATCGAGAGTAACTACCTAGAATGTCATTAAATCAAGTCGGGGTTGGGTAGGAAACACGAACTTCGATTGACCAGAAGGCTCAACATTCCGAAACTTCAAATGTCCTAAAGGCCATGCCAGCAAAGGCAGGAAATTTGTTTGAGTTTGTTTGGGTTCGTTAATTTGATTTTAAACCCTTGATTTTAAAAAAATCCAAACAAACCCAAAAATTTAAAAAATTTGTAATTTCGGAAAATTCAAATTTGGAATTTTGAGCCTTCTCGTCATTCGAAGTTCGGATTTCCAACCCCACCCCAATCGTCCCATCAAGCCACTAAAAAGCCATTTTTTCGTACCAATATCGAATTACGAAAAAGCTGCGTTAAATCTCGAAGTATAAACCGTCTTAAGTTCCCTAAACTCAGCGAGCTAACGAACGCCGATTTTTGCGGAAGCTTCCGTCTCAGACATAGGAGGATTCGGATCAAGAATAATTCTAAAACGGGATCGAAACTGGCATCGAACGAGGATAGGACGAAAAAAAAGAACGTCGCTGACGTATTTCAGGGTTAATAATCACGTTTCATTGCGACGAACGATGTCGAGTAATCCGCCAAACTTTCGTGTCCGTACAGGCGTTAATTGGAAACGTCGTGTCGTAGTCTGGGGATCCAGATTGCGTCACTCAAGACTCTCGCGGTCCAATGTGGCAGATGTACACACACGGATAGACCCAAACACCTCCATATAGAGAAAGAGAGAGAGAAACGTGCGTGTGCTCGACACGCAGTTTCTCGCGCAGTTTCAGCGCGCATTTGCCCGTATATATTTATAGCTATATAGACTTTTGGTATTAGAAGTAGCCGTTGGGGTGGCTGCAGCTCGCAGACCGCAGGTCGTGAACCCCGCCGAGAATGACGGAAATAACTACGACCCAGCGGCATCAGAGGCAACGCCAAGCTCTTGCTCGTCCTCGTCATCTTCATCGTCGACAACGACGACGACGTCGTCGTCGGGGACTGTTAGTAACGCGAGTCTGGTCCAACATATATACCAAAAAGTAAAGGGGTGGTTGTCTCGTCTCGTTCTATGTTTATGCGCTAACGCACACACCCCCCTCCTCCTCCTGCTCCTTCCCTCCTGTATAACGATATACAAGGAACTTTGGAATCCCTTGGCACAGTCATTGGCCACCTCAGCACTTATCGCCCGTACTAAATTAGCTTTGACGGGAACGAGAAGCACGTGGTCAAAGTTGCTCGTTCGACCGAATTAAAAATTCAAACATAATTTCGAACATCATTTGAGTATCTGGACCGATTTTTCAGTGCACGACATCGTTTTTTTTTTTTTTTTTTCGTTGTCGGTTTATGCTAATTCGACGCAGTTTGACGCAACGTTGCATTATAGTTTTCGGAATTTCCGGACACTTGCGTACGTACTTCGATACGGTATTTTCCCTTGGGTCAAAAACGTCAGAGCTATACGTGGGCAATTCGAAACAGGGGTGTGAAATTTGAAAGAAAACACAATGAGGAACAAAGAACAAGACTTAGATAAAATAATTGATTTGGTAGATTATCATTTTTGATTGTTTATCATACACATTTATGTTTACTTTCGGAGTTTTTATTTAAGAAATCAAAGTTTATTTAAGAAATCATTTTTATTTAAGTTTTACAGTTAATAAAATAGGTACAGTTGATGAATCAACTTTCGTATGTAAATGAAAAATTACGTCTAAATTTTGACCGCTACAAACTTGTATCAATAGTGGCATCAATGATACACAAAAATTCGTAAGTACTATTAGAAAAACACACACATCGAAACGAACCCAAACACAGCCAAACGAACCCAAACAAACACATACACAAACACCAAAACGGCCCTCATCAGAGCCACGAAATACCAAGCAGACAACCTCCACGTGGTTGGTACCACTGATAGTCTGTAACAAACCCAAACATACACACACTTGCGCAAACGAACCCGAACGAACCCAAACAATTACGATAAAATAAAATTCATTCGCATTCACACTCACATTCAAGGATTCATACTTTTTCGTCCTCGTGACGAAAAAGTGGTAAAACTATGTGAAATACGTGTGTGAGTCCCGGCAAATACGGGTATGGTATCGGTCAATGTAGAAAAAAAAGCTGTAGACGAAATATAGAAGAAAATCGATATTTTTCAAATCGCTATAACTTTTTCATTTAAGCGAAAATCGATGTTTTTTATTCTTAAAAAAAGTATTTATTTTGGGCGAATAAACAAAATGGCGGTGTCAAAACTTGGCGCCCCAGTTATCGTAGTATCCCCGCCGATTGCTGTGTATCGTTCGTTCCTCGAGAGTACGATTTTTTGGTTTATTTTTCGCATAAGTACGAAGGAGAACCAGATTCATCCGGTGTGCCGTAGACTTGCGAGACTACGACGAGCAAAGACGAGGCCGGAGAGAAGAGATGCATTGGCAACTTATATACCCGCGACACCTTACTCGACTTGGCAAGACGCTCACTTTTCCGCAAGCGACGGACTCTATAAATACGAACCTCCCGACTCTACTACCCCCCCCCCTCCTCTCTCTCTCTCCCTCGCTTTCTCCCGTTTCGCGTCTTTCTCTGTGTACACTCATAGCTTTGGTATATTTCCCTCTCGCGTCAGTCGCACCCGAAGAATCGAGGCAAAGATCGCGATGTATAAAGGGCGAGGGAGAGAGAGAGGAGGAGAACGAAATTTTCGCGTCGTCGCGACACTCGCGCCAGTCCGAGACAACGAAAAACGAAGAGACGAAATTTTATGCGACAAAAGGAGGAAACTCGCGACGAGTATACAAATTTCACTCGTGAAAAAAAAAACGACAGCACACACTCGTCTGCCTTTTTTTTTCAGGGAACAATTCGTGCCCTACATTGTAAGAATATGTAGATGTACAGGGTGACGAATTTAGGGTGACTATTTGCTTTTTAAGGGTCTCGGATCTTTGCGGTTGAGAAATATATATTTGACAGCATTCCAATTCGTTTTCCTTGTTTTCGTATAAATGTTTCAGAACTTTATGAAATATTTCGTTGGTTTGTTGTATTCATTCATTTTCGTATAAATGTTTCGAATTTTTCTATTCTTCGATATACAGGGTGTCCCACGTAAGATTGTCAACCATGAAATGGGAAGTTGGACGCGGAAGAGGTGATTGATACAAGCATGTACGGTTCCCGGATCAACCCCTGATTTGTTATTCATTTTTAAAGGCAACCAATCAGGTGCGACCGTTCAGCAAGCTTAGCCTTGAAATAATTATTATTTCAAGTTTTCCCAAAATTTTTATGAAAAAATCGTAAAAAGCTTCTACAAAATACGATTTTAACGATTTTTTTCATGAAAATTTTGGGTTTTGGGCGAAATTAATGGTAGATTCGTGCTCAGAGCATCAAATTACATGAAAATAGACCATTTAAAAAAATATTAAAATTCCAAAATTTCCGTTGGATTTCAAGTCAGAAAAAGTTTTTTCACTCAATCATCGATAACTTTTTTTCCTTTAAGATTTGGCACTCGATTCTGTGCTCAATCTCTTCGTTATGATTTTTTCTTCAAAATGCTTTTTTAATTTTTGAAATCCGATGATTTTTCGATTTTTGGCAGAATTTCAAAGTTGGACCATCGATTTTTGCCAATTTTTCCATACATACCCCTTTGC
>JAPYZJ010005270.1:0-16547 GCA_030522765.1 Ophioninae sp. B BG-2022a
CGAGAAGAGTGTAGGAGGCGCAGATGGTAACCTCGAAAATGAACAACTGGACAGATCGTGGTCAGCGAGGAATTCCAAGCGCATTCGGATTCTCTCTCTCTCTCTCTCTCTCTCTCTCGTTGGGCGTTAACAATGCGAGAAAGTATTGTACCTACGTCCGAGAGTTTCCTCGGCACGGGACTTCTTTATATACCTAGGGACATAGGTTTTTCTATTCTTTTTTATTCACGGACCCCACGCTGTTCGTCGATCACGGGACCGAGCAATTTTACGCGCCCACACTGTCAACGAAAATCCGACAAATTTTTCGTTCGAACGTCGCGGGCGAATTTTAGCACGAAATTCCGTTTTTTATTCCCGTTGGAATTAGAATTAAACTTAATTGAAATTAGGTGGAATTAAAATAAGGTAGAATTGAAACAAAACCGAATGAAAATAAGATCGAATTGAAATAAGGTCGGATCGAAACAAGGTCGAATTAAAAGAAGGTCGTATTAAAACAAGATCGAATTAAAACAAGGTCGAATTAAAACAAGGTCGAATTGAAACAAGGCCGAATTAAAACAAGGTCGAATTAAAGCAAGGTCGAATTAAAGCAAGGTCGAATTGAAACAAGGTCGAATTGAAACAAGGTCGAATTGAAACAAGGTCGAATTAAAATAAGGTCGCATTGAAATTAGGTCGAATTAAAATTAGGTCGAATTGAAATAAGGTCGAATTGAAATAAGGTCGAATTAAAATAAGGTCGAATTAAAGCAAGGTCGAATTAAAACAAGGTCGAATTAAAATGAGGTCGAATTAAAATAAGATCGTATTAAAATAAGGTCGAATTAAAACAAAGCCGAATGAAAATAAGGTCGAATTAAAATTACACCGAATTAAAATTAGGTCGAATTAAACCAAAGCCGAATGAAAATAAGCCGAAATTAAAATACAGCCGGATTAAAATAAGGTCGAATTAAACGAAGAAACAATTGAAACAAGGTCGAATAAAAAATGAATTGAGGTCAAATTGAAAATCAAGTCGAATTGAAACGAGGTCGGTTTTTAAATAAAGTCGACTATAATTAAGGTCGAATTGAATGAAGGCCGCTTAAGGACGATTCCGTTTGAAGGTCACTAAATGATAACAATTGTATCCTTTGTATCCTCGAATCGCTGAACGAACGATCGTTGGCCTTCAGTCGCGAAAAAAAGAAAACGTGTTTTCACGCATCGTCGGAGTGTTGAATTTTCAATGAAAATTGACTCTACTCGAAGGAGTATTAATATTCCATCGAGCGATGACGTCCGCGTATTGAAAAATCGATTTTTTGCCGCGGCGAAAAATCGATTTTTCGGATTTTTTTTCGGATCGAAAAGGCCTCCCGAATTCGTGAAAAAAAAAAAATAATAATAATAAACATGGCTTCCTGGAGCGTCGATCTATATTTACCGTTGGATCGATAGATTTCCGACTGAAAGATAAAACGGAGAAAAAAAAATATTTTGAGAAATCGTGATTTGGAGGAAGGAAATTGAGACGATAAAATTGACAGCTCACGAGGGGTCCTCGAAAAGTTATTTACTCGTCGTCTGAGAACGCCCCCACGTTTTCCCGAGTCCACTCTCGTACGATTAATTGATTGAGTCACATCGGGGTTGAAATTCAGCTGGAAAAAGCCAAATTCTCGACCCGCATGAGAAACGAAGAGAAAGAAAAAAAAACAACAAGAAAAAGTATTATCGACTCGAGCGCAACGATATTTTCGTTTCATTCACGATATTACGACCGGAAAAGCGTAGACTCGTGTTCTCGACGCGCCTGCATCGAAATAACCAGCATTATGGAAATACGAGCGCACGACGAGAATCCAATACGCGATAAACTACCGATCGAACGTTCGCATCGAAGCTTCCTCGAATTTTGCATCGTTGCGAGTCAACGATTATTTTTCTTTTTTTTTTTTCATTTCTCAAGGACACGTGGTTGATCGACGTAATCTCACTATTTTTTTTTACAAATCCTCAACTTCATTTTCCTATCGAATTATACATCGCAAATAAAAATAAAATCTTTTGACGAAAAGTCTAAAAAATATTCGCTGATTTCTTGAAATAATTAAACAATATATTCATTAAACAATTTAAGTAGTAAACAATTAAAAAATTTATTATCAAAAATAATTATTATATATAACTATTATTTTTGATAATACATTTTTTAATTGTTAACTACTTAAACTGTCTGATTATAATTAACAATTATTCATTTTAATAGTTATATATAATAATTATTTTTGATAATACATTTTTTATTGTTTTATTAATGTGAATAATTGTTAATAATAATTAACGATTATTCATTTTAAAAGTTATATATAATAATTATTTTTAATAATACATTTTTTTAATTCACCACTCAAATTGTTATAATTTAATTCATATAATTCACTATAATTTATCAAAAAATAAAAAAAACTATTGATAATTCGCCATAAAAATAAATAAATATAAACAATTCATTATTAAAATATATAAATATCACCAATCTCTTATTAAAACAGATTACGAATAAAAATTAAGTTTATTCAAACTCCATCAACAACGTATACAATTATTGATTTTTTTTTCTTCCGCACAGTGTAATGACTTAAAACCTGTACTCGTCAGAAAAAATTCTCAACTCTCTCGAAACTCATTTACCGGGTCAATTCTTACGGGACCCGAGATAAAAATGATTTGCAGCACCGAGATCAAGAAAAATTTGTTGCTTTGTGTGCATTGTGGGCACTATGTATCCCAGAGCTCATTAAACGCTCGTGCGAACGACTTTGTAAAATTAGCACACGGCTAATTGTTCATTAAACTCGTGTGTCGTAATATTAAGTGTGTGTATATATATATATATATCTGGTTTCCTGTACGTATTAGTTCATATTCTCTTTAGTTATCTCACAGGTTCTCAAAATTCTTCAAAATTAACGTTATTATTTTATAAGCATCGTCGTTATTATTATTATGATTTTTGAATTTTATCGCCATTATTATTAGCACTATTATTATAATTTTTTTTAATTTTCATTAAATTATTATTGTTATTTTTGATAATCAATACTGTGTCATTCTCTACTCATTATTATGTTAAGTTAGATTTAAGTTTTGTGTTCTAAAATTGTTATGTCTTTTTTTTTTGCCCGAATCGTAATCATCATCTCTCTGTATAATAATTATATATATTATATATTATATTATATAGAATATATAAAGAGAATTATAATATATTATATCATTATAATTATATAATATATAGTAATAATTAATATAATAATATAATAATATATTGAAATAATATAAATATATTAATATAAATATATCAATATTGATAATTAATTAATAATATTTGATAATTGATAATATAATTGATAATTAATTAAAATAATATTAATAATATTGATATATTTATATTAATTTATTTATATTATTTCAATATATTATTATATTATTATATTAATTATTACTATATATTATATAATTATAATGATATAATATATTATAATTCTCTCTATATATTCTATAAAACTATAAAATTCTCTGTCTCTCTCTTTATATATATGAGGAGAGGGGGGGGGGAGATCTTAATGGACGTATTCTCGCGTAGTAATCCGAGATACGCGAAAAGACAAATATAAATGTGCACGACGCTCATCTTACGACGATGATGATAATGATGATGATGATGATGATGATGACGATGATGGTGGTGGCACGTCAATGCGAAATAGCAACATTTCGATGTTTCGAAACGTAAGATAAATACCGAACTGATTTTTCTTCACTTGAAAATGTTTATTTTATTTTATTTTTTTTTTTTTTACATTCAAGACAGCAGCCTTTGACTCCTGTCTTTCGCGGATTTCCGATAAGTATCCGTTACGAAATGACGATTCGATTGTGCAACTGGAGACTCGATCGCTCGACGAGCGATCGGGGATTCACGGAGGTTCTGCTGTAACCATGTTTTTAGGAATTACAGGGGGATTGTGGCTTTTGTTTGGGTTTGTTTGGGTTTGTGCTAATTAAAGTCGATCAAAGGCTTTCTTTCACATTGGGTTTTCGTGAAAGGAATTATTTTGAGTCGTGAGAATAAATATTTTAGCGATTAAAGTATAAAAATTGAAAAAACAAAAACAAACAAATAAAAATTGAAAAAACAAAGACAAAAAAATGAAAAATGAAAAAAAACCATAAAATAATAAAAATTGAAAAAACGAAAAACCACAAAAAATAAAAATTCAAAAAACAAAAAACCACAAAAAAATAAAAATTGAAAAAACAAAAAACCACAAAAAATAAAAATTTAAAAAAAAACAAAAAACCACAAAAAATAAAAACTAAAAAAAAACAAAAAACCACAAAAAATAAAAATAAAAAAAAAAAACAAAAAACCACAAAAAATAAAAATTAAAAAAAAACAAAAAACCACAAAAAAAACAAACAAAGAATGAAAAAAAAAACAACGAACAAAACATCGACCAGCTCGAGTTTCCGGTACGAAGGGTAAAAATCCCGGATCGTAGGCTTCACCCTCGATTTGATTGATGAAAATGTGGGTCAATATTTCTCCTGGTCGATAATGACCGATGGTTTTTTCGAGAGTCATCGACTCCTAGAGAATGGCCCCATACATTCACGAGTAATAAGCGAGAGGACGTAAAGAAAAAAAAAAAAAAAAAAAAAAAAAAAAAAAAAAAAAAAAAACCAAAACACACGCGGGGGCCCCGAAATTCTTTGATGTTGTACCGTCAACCAGTAGAAAAGCCCTCTTTCTCTCTTCGAGCTTCAGCCGCTCGACGAGGCGTTATATTTCGGATAGTTGATAGAATGCGTTTATTCCGAGAGCTCGCGTAAACCTCTTGAACCGGACAACGAGAGCATCGAGCGTGAGAGAGAGAGAGAGAGAGAGAGAGAGACGGCGAGGGGTAGGAGGGAGGGAGGGGGGGGGAGAGGAAAAGAATGAGCGGAGGAGAGCAAGAACGAGAGAAAGGGAAATGGGACCACGTCCGAATTTGTATTCAGGCCAGCTGAAACTTCGTGATTCGTAATTCGTAGTTTCATACCATTGACGATAACGAAATCCGAGAAGATTATGAGATCATGAAGTAAAATGAGTCATCGCTTTTAGCTCTCTCTCTCTTTCTCTCTTTTATTATTATTATTATTATTATTTATATTTTATTTTTACTATTATTATTATTATTATTTTATTTAATTTTTTATAATTATTATTTATTATTATTATTATTATTATTTTTTTAAATTTTTTTTTTAATTCTTATGGACGATTATATTCCCGCGTTGAGAAGTTTAGTTTTTAAGCGACACATCGTTGTATCTCTTGTTTATGCTTTTTGCCTAAAAGTGTTATTGAACTAAGGCATAAAAATACAAAATTAATCAATTAATCAATCAATCAATCAATCAATCAATCTTTTTCTCTCTTTCTGGTCATCAATAAACCACCATTACTCAATTCTATATTTGCATTACCAACGAAAAAGTTAAAAAAAAAACGAACGCGACGAAAAAACAATTCGCAAAAGATTGCATTGGAAATTTCACCCATTTTGGAAAATTCGAGCTGCGAATTATTATTTAATGATTTACCGCGTAAATTTGCAAAATTTATATATTTTAATATGAATTGAATTAAGATATTTTTTATAATGTGCTACGATAAATATTGTTTATTTTATATTATTATTTTATGTTATATTAAATTTCATATAGGGTATTCAGTATATTAAATTTTATGTGGAATGAAATATTCGAAAAATATTGTATTACAATTTCAGTACCGATACATTATAATTATAAATGTTATTAATCATTATTAATGAATAATAGTTAAGAATTGTCGTTATGAATATTTTTTTATAATGTTTTTCGTACAATTTATTCTTTATTAAATATAAATTTTAACATTTTTATTTAAAAATTATTTAACATTATTTTATTTAAAAAATTAAAAAATAATGATAAAAAAATAATCATAATGATACACCATCGTAATCCAAAAATTTCAGTACACATTTCAAAATTCCGTATACTGAATAAAAAAAATTACAAAATCGACAATTTTCAAAAATGTAAAAATGAATTCTATCGTGAATGACAATTGGAATAAAATCGTTGAAAATTTGGTTGATAGGGAAACGAAATCTGACAGCTTAAAGGGTTTTATGAGTTTACACTTGAAAAATGCGGTCACGTCGTGACGGCGTCGCCTTAAAGGTAAACACGAATGAGTTTTTTGTAAGTCTACACGTATCCACGTTTATGTAAATAGATATAACGCCCGTTACATTTTCAAGCGTTGAATAGTCGAATTTCCAATCCTCGAAAATTTGTTCGAGGATTTAAAGAGTCGCGCATCCGAAATTCAAAAAGGCGTTTTAATAGTCTTTTTTCGTCGCGGCGTTGGTCCCGAGTCGAGACCGGAAAACGCGCGCCCAAAAACTCCGTTTTTTTCTCTTCTTTTCACGAAAAAAAAACTTAAAAAAAAACTTTTAAAAAAACTTGAAAACAAATTTTTAAAAAACTTAAAAAAAACTCTTAAAAAAACTTAAAAAAAAAACTTTTAAAAAAACTTGAAAAAAAAACAATTAAAAAATTCAAATAATGAAAAAAAAGAAAACTGGCTTGGAGAGGTCTTCAGCAGATGGTGGATGCGTTACGTCACTCCCATAAACCGAAACGGTTCGATCGTTTCGTTAAGGGGGTTAGAAGACCCTCGTTAAAATAATTCCCCATAACGAGACCCGGGCTAAATAAAATAAAACGTTTGGTCTATTGAAATTCTTTACTCCGATTATATCGAATCTTTGATTTTAATTCGTTCAGCTTTGAAGCTTCGCTGATAGATTTATCGTTACTTTGAACTTTTGTTGTACAAATATACTCGATAGCACTAAAAAAATGTTTGTTCGTTTTTATAGCAAGTGATTAACTTCTGTATTCAATGTTAAATGAATTCCCTGTTTTATTAGATATTGAAAAATATTTTATCGAATTATTTAAATTTTGTTTGGTAATTGGAGCATATGAATTGTTTGGGTTAATTGGCAAATATTTGGGTAGCTGTTTATTGATTAATTGATAATTCATTAATGAAGAGATGTTGATAAGAAAACATAAGAATTTTTATTCATCTTATTTATTTATTTATTTATTCGATGAAATTATATCACTTGAAATGTTGATACGCAAACGTTCATATTAATTTTTATTAATTTATTTACGTATTTATTCATAAAAATAACTAGGTAATAATAAGAATAATATTTTTTAAATCCATTGATTAGCAAACATTTGTTTAATTTTTCATTGTAAATATATATTGACGAATTAATGATTATTTTTTCCAAAAATAAAAAATTCATCTTACTATTTCAGCGAGCTTTATAAATTAGGGAAAATTTTTTTTTTATTAAAAAGAAAATTTGAAAAATGATGGAGGAGAAAATTTAAAAAAATAAAGGATGAGAAAATTTAAAAAAATAGCGAGGAGAAAATTGAAAAAAAAATAATGAAGGAAAAAATTAAAAAAACAAAGGAGAAGAAAATTTCAAAAAATATGGAGGAGAAAATTTAAACAAATAAAGAAGGAGAAAATTTAAAAAAATAAAGGAGGAGAAAATTAAAAAAATAAAGGAGACAAAAATTGGGAAAAATAAAAATTTGGCCGTGATGTCGCGAGAATAATGGGAGCACCGAAATCACTTTGGATTTATTTTGAAAGCGGCATGTGTTTGGGTTGGGGCTGGGTCCGTAACAGGCCGCGATATATTGAGCGTATACGCGTGTGCGCGGCGAGGGTCTGGAGTTCGATGATGTCACAAATGGGAACCATTCGGCCGGGTTTTACAAGTATACCGGGACCACGTGGCTTTGCCTACTATTAATGATACTCGAAGACCGAAAGAGACGATCACGAGGCAACCGAAACCGTTATAACCGAGCTTTTTAAAACGAGACGAAAATTGCTCGACCAATGTATCGACGGGAATAAAAACGTCAGCGAGTTTTACATCACGAATGACTACCGAAATAATTGCCTGTAAAAATATTCTACAATTACAGGAGACTTCGTATAAATCGATTTTTACATATATTAATATTCGAAAACCACGAATACTCCGGAAATGAGACTTCCTTTCGATATTTTCAAATTCGCGAAACCAAACTTTTATTATTTCGGATAATAAATATTAGTGGTGAATATTCGTGAAGTGCCAAAAGTGACGCACGTTTTTCGTTTCGTATTTGTTTTTTTTTCATTCAAATAGTTAGATATTATTTTTTTTATTCAAAAACTTATCAAATTTTGATTTTTTAGAGGTTTTACACTCTTTAGGTTTATACGAAAAAAAATTAAGTTCGTAATATAAATTTTATTATTTTTATAACAAAAATGAAATTTAACTTTTTATTGCACCAAAAAAATAAACGAAAATTTTTTTTTACCCAAACAAACCCAAACAAATTTTAACTTTCTTCTTTTATAAAACATACGTTTTTTTATTGATTGATTGATTATTTTTATCATTGTTATTATTATTATTATTATTCTTATTCTTATTATTATTGAATAAAAACAATAAATGTTATAAAAATACAATAAAATGTTGTATTATAAAATATAAGGTTTTTCGATTCACTGATATTATCATTTATGTAATGATATTTTTATTATGCATTTTTGTATTTCTAAAAATATGATGTGCACTTTTATAATCTATTACTTTTTTTTTTTTTCTTAATTTAATTATGAACTGAAAAAAACTGCAAACTTCCTAGAGTTACCATTCATGGTCACTCGAGGAAGCTTGGGTAATTCGATCATTTCTAAAAAAGGCAAAACCCGGGGAATTACGAAACAGCGTAATTTTCGTAAATGAGCAAGATGTTCGGTTGAATCATAGTTTCATGAGTCATTGCGACATTGAGAATTCGATCGTTGGCTACCATATTTTGCCATGTGACGAATATTTTCGCGTGGAGGTCGCGGTTCGTGAATAATAATAAAGTGTAAGTTTGTACAGTGACGAAAAAGAGGTTTTTGGATATGGTCACGTGGGTAGTACGAGAGATTGTTTTTTTTTCCTTTTTTTTTCGAAATTTAAAAACTTTCTACCCGCCTATTTTTTTTCACGAAAAATCACACCTCGTCGAATTTCTCGTTATTTTATGAACCAATGAAGTAAATAACTTTTAAAAATCGATAATTCGAAAACTATCGCCAGTCGCCGAAAAACCTTTTGGAGGTTCTTTCGAAACATCGAAAGGAAGGGTTACCCAAAATTTTGGGTCGATCGGAGGTAGGAGGTTTTCGGAAGTCGGGCCAAACTCAAAAAAACCCAAAATAAAGCAAATAAACCAAACAAACCCAAACCCAAAAAAACCCAAACTAACCCAAACAAAGACAATCAAAGCAAAGAAACCCAAACAAATCAAAGAAACCCAAACAAACCCAAACAGAGACAATCCAACCAAACAAATCAAAGAAACCCAAACAGAGACAATCCAACCAAACAAACCCAAACAAATCAAAGAAACCCAAACAAACCCAAACAGAGACAATCCAACGAAACAAACCCAAACAAATCAAAGAAACCCAAACTAACCCAAACAAAGACGATCAAACCAAACAAACCCAAACAAATCAAAGAAACCCAAACTAACCCAAACAAACTCAACAATGACCGGTGCCTTCGAAGAAATTGATTATCGTTATCGATCTATTATCGATTATTATTATCAATCGACAATGGAATTTTATTCGCCTCTGTAACAGCGAGTCAATGACTGATCGTCGACGACAACGATCAATAAGCGAACGTCTCGTAATCGTTGAATGGGCACGCTCGTGGATGACAAGAATCCCTGTACGTCTCTCTTGACGTTTCGATGAATGAACATTGTCACAATTACAAAGCCACGATATCCATACGTCCATTAATGTGAGTATCCGTTCAGTGGAAAATCGAACTAAAGTCTTCTCGTCTCCACTCTTGAGAGAAAGAAAGAAAAAAAAAGAAAAAAAAGGGAAAAAAGAAAAAAAAGGAAAAAAGAAAAAAAAGGAAAAAAGAAAAAAAAAGGAAAAAAGAAAAAAAAGGAAAAAAGAAAAAAAAGGAAAAAAAGAAAAAAAAAGAAAAAAAAAACGACTAGAGACAATCTTCCATTGGACAAGTACGTCCATCGTACCGAATCAATTAACAGCCAAGTTACATCGAGATATTATCGTATCTCGTAAAACACAAGTTTTAATGCTCTTTCAAACTCTCACACGATCGAGACGCGAATTGTGGGAGTTCGAAGTACGAACGATCGAGGTTCGTACACCTATCGTGTCATTTGCATCGTTTCACCTGATTGCATAATTTCGACTGTTTTACACCTCGACATTATTATCAATGATAGGTATCCTTGAATAAGTAATTTTTCATTGACCTCGTTATTGTTATTACGAAAGGAATTTCATGATTTATTGTATTGTATTTTTATTACAAATGATTATTATTTTTAATCTTATTAATTAATAGAATTTATCAATCATGTCATCGATCTTATTGATTCGCATTATTGATTGATTCATATAAATATCATTGTTAATATTGTTTATATTGATATCGAAATTAATTTTTTAGTTATATTATATATTTATATATTAAAATGGTGAAAATATATGGTATATTTCGATATAATTATTATTATCTTTATCATAATTATATACATAAATATTTTAAATTAAATATATTATATATTTATATATAAATATAATATAAAAAAAAATTGCTAGAATTTTTTAAGTTTAAAACAGTTTTTAAAAAATTAACATTTCGAATTAAAATAATGTACAATTTACATTTTACATTATTAATAATTATTCATCATATATACATATATTAAAAAATTATCGAAATGTAAATTTTTTAAAAACTGTTTTAAACTTAAAAAATTTCAGCAATTTTTTTTTCGTCTCTGAAACGATTTTTCAATTTTTACGAGAGCCTTCGAAGTCGAGCTCTCGTCGTATCAGGGTCAGCAAAAAAGCTTTTTTCTTCAATGTGTACGACCAGTGAATCACTTGGGCCTCAAAAATGAGCTTTGACTTCGCGGTTTTTTTTTTATGGCCTTTTTTTTACTCACGTACGTCAGTCAAAAAAAGGGAAGAAAAACGGCCGTTTGATTTCCGAACGACTCCGGTGCACGAGTCTTCGTAGCTGGGAACACGTTGGCTAGAATTTTCATTCGTCGCTTCCGTTGATTCAGTCGCGACATGGATTCACGATGATGGTGCAGCTTCTGAGAAATTCAGGTCTATAAATACGTGAAGTTTCTCCGTGCCCTAAGTTTCCTATGGGAGGGTTATATCGCCTATACGGTCAGCCTATACAGGGTTATTCAAAAAAAAATATCGCTGTTCTCATCCACTCATTTTTCTATTCGGACAAAAAAATCGTCATTTTGTAAAAAAAAATCCATTTTTTTCGTTAAAAATCGAAACCAAACCTAAGGATTTTTTTTTCGTGGAACTAGAATCACTAAACGACAATGTCACGATTTTTTGGAATTTTTAGTGTGCACTTATGTGAAGAGAAAAAATCGTCAAATCCTGTAATTTTCAAAACGGAGTAGCGGGCTGAAAGAAAATCGGAAAAATTTAAATGAAAATTGAAAATAAAGGTGAAAATGTACGCTTTGAAAATACGTTTGGGTTGTTGGTGTAGGATTTTTTTTGGCTGAGATATTCAATTTTTTGTTCGGATAGAACGATTTTTTTTTTTTTTAAGGATGATGATCTATTACTTTTGAGGAACACTGTATACGCGTACATAGGCATTTAGGCGAGACACGCTGAACCCCGGTCACTCCGTAAATATAGCTCCCGAAATTACCGTAATAATTCCCAATAGCTTCAATTCCGAACGTATAATGGACCCGTTAAATCTCGAAGAAAGCTCGTCCAGACAGCAATGAGATCATCCAGAGAACGTTTTTCTTCGAATCCAATAAATCGATCGATCGAATTTTCAGGAGAACGTTTTAACCCAAAATTTTCAAAAATTATCGAAATTTTCAACGTTTATCAACAATATTTTTATAATATTTTTACATAAAATTAAAAATAATATTTTCCTAAAATCAAAATAATATTTTCCTAAAATCAAAATAATATTTTCCTAAAATCAAAATAATATTTTCCTAAAATAAAAATAATATTTTCCTAAAATCAAAAACGAAAAAATCGTGTCGACCGATTGCGCAATTATTTCAAAAGGATTATGACGAGAGGATCACAACGAAATTTGCGTAGGCGTCCATCCGTGTAAGCTGGAGATGATTGAGTTCACGAAATTGGCCGATCGCCATCGAGTACGATCGAAATAAACTTTTCTTTCGAAGAAAACCGGTCCTGTTTATTTTTCCTTCCGGAATGTTACGGCTAACTCTAGTAAAAATAAATTAACGTTTTTTTTTCGTACACAAATGTGCATTAAGTTTTTGGGAAATGAGCACAGAACGTTTGCTTATACGACAGCCTGACGAGAATCAATCACAATTGATTGGCTTGAGGTGGGTTGGCTCGTCGAAAAAAATTATGGAAAAAAATACTGTAAATTCTTTGACAATTTTTTATAACAGTTGTCGCAGTAAATTTGTCCATTGTTTGACTATTATTTAACTATTATTTGAATATTTAACTATTAGTTGACTATTTGACTATTATTTGACTATTTAACTATTATTTGACTGACTATTATTTGATTATTTAACTATTGTTTGAATATCTGACTATTATTTGACTATTTGACTATTATTTGAATATTTAACTATTATTTGACTATTTGACTATTATTTGTCTATTTAACTATTATTTGAATATTTGACTATTATTTGATTATTTGACTATTGTTTGACTATTTGACTATTATTTGACTATTGTTTGACTATTTAACTATTTTTTGAATGATTGACTATTATTTGAATATTTGACTATTTGACTATTGTTTGTTTGGGTTTGTTTAGGTTTGACTATTGTTTGACTATTGAACTATTTTTGTAATGATTGACTATTATTTGAATATTTGACTATTTTTTGACAATTTGACTATTGTTTGACTGTTTTTAACTATTCGACTATTTGAAAAAATCATTTTCCCAAAATAATAACAAACAAAATACACAAATATATCCGTAAATCTATAAAATCCATAGAATTTTCTAAAACGATTTTTCAAAACTATTGAATAAATATTTCATTAATTTTTATATATTAAAAAATAGCTTATACTTAAAAGATAAATTTAATTAAAAAAACCAAACATATATTAAATTTAATGGGCATTTTTTGAAGGTCTTTGGGAATAATTGTAAAAGTGCAAATTGGTCGTATTCCCGGCGAGTATACTCGATCACAGTGGTCAGTTCGCAACGAACTGGTCATTTCGAACGGGCGTTTTCGGCCTTATCGTAACATCTCACGAGCCAACAGATGCCCTTTTCCTCACAAACGATCACTGTTTAACTCCCGCCTTTTTCTTTTTTATTCGCTCACTCTCACTAATTACGTATAAATTGCTGCTTGTATTTCATTTGTATGGGTCAGTGTTTGCGCACATATGCATTTCTGTACAAACACTCCCCCTCCCCCCGCCGTCCTTACGAATTATACTTTCAGTTAAAATTGTGCGCCAATCTGGGTCTCGAGATACGCGATTTAAGGGGGTCAATGAAGTACTGGGCGTTCAGAGGGGGCAACGATTTTTTTTTCATATCTTCCAATTTCACTTTGATATAAAATTATACATTTCTACAAATTATACGAGAAAAATCGAAAAATGTTGACAATTTTTTCGTAGCTTAAATTTAAAAGCTTTCGATTTTTAATTCATACGAAAAAATAAATAAAACAAAGTATAAAATAATAAATATAAAATAAATAATAAAACAAATAAAAAATAAATAAAAAATAAATAAAAAGAATATTTTTTCGTTTCATCTGATCGAATTTTAAAGTTATAACAATGGACAATAGTTATAAACAATTTTATTCTGATTTTGGACACGTAATATAATTACAGTTGAATTATTTTTAAATTAATTCTGTTTTTCGGATTCTTCTTATCATGTTCTTTTTTGCTTTCCTTTTTTTCGTACTTCTTAAATTATATTTTTTAAATTTCGTTTTTTAATATTTACAAATATAGAAAAAATGAAATAAAAAAAATATTACTTGAAAAATACGAATAAACAAAAGAAAAAAATCTGAAAAAAACGAAAGAAAAAAAAATGTATATATATAATATTTTTTATTCTTTCGTTTTTTTTTCGTTTTTTTTTATCGATCGATCTCTTTGCGAGGGAAATTCGCGTTTGGCGAAACACGCCGTCCAATAATTCTCCGTTTTTCATATACGTCGACTTTGAATCCAGACAATTATATCAACTCTCCGAGATCAGAGTCGTCGCGACATTATCTCGGAGCTTCGCGGAGAGCCAAGAGAGAGGGAGAGAGAGGGAGCGAGAGAAAAGGGACTGAGGGAGGACTGTTGTATGTATTATTTATACAATACACCAGTGTAGAGAGATAACCTCAAAAGTCGCGGCAGCTCACATTTTTATGTACGTCGTTTTACACGGTCTCCCTCGCTCCTCAATTTCTATAATCGTACAAAAATTATATCGAATATGATAATAAAACTTTGTTATTTCATAACATTTTTTAAATAAATATTTGATTGAATCATAAAATTAATATTTAATATTTTATAAAATAATTCGTTTTTTACGTGTCCATTGCTTTACATTTTCATTACTTTTTTTTACATTTTTTACTATTTTACATAAGTTCTTTTTTCATGATATTTTATAAAATTATAAATTTATTATTATTATTAATTCATATTTAGTTTAATATTTACATTATTATTAAAATATAAAATTCTAAAATGAAATATAAAAATAAAATTCTAAAAAATTCTATAAAATTCTAAAATAGAATTCTAAAAAATTCTATAAAATTCTAAAATGGAATTCTAAAAAATTCTAAAAAATTCTAAAACAAAATTATAAATTAAAATATAAATTCTAATATTTAATAAAATAATGAAAAAATATGATACTTTTTTCCTGCGAATATTTTTTCTTAACGAGTGACAGCTGTCACCGGTCGTTCGCAAAAATCATAAAAAGGAATATATATTAGAAGCAGTTGACAAAGGCCAACATGACTGCACACCATACTGGAATTTTACCAGTTGGAGATCTTGGAAAGGAATCTCCATTCGTGTCTCGTCCACCTGGACACGTGGACAGAAATATTCACTTATTACATACCTGGGGAATTTGTGTCGTTCACTTCGAGTTTATACATGTATATACGTTTCCACGACCAATGAATCGTCGAGGCGAAACGGAAAGTGTACTCTCGTGTGTTCTTGACCAATTACTATTCCGACACATTCCTGGAGACGTGAAGCAATCCGATTGCAAAAGCTCGCTCGTGTTTATGCAAATATCGAGTAATTGTTCAAATTCGTATTTATTTTTTTCCTTGTCTGTTTTAAAGTCGACTGTTCTTATAAAGTTCGATTTTGAGTCTCTTGAATTCATCTGCAATTTGGATTCGAATCCACGCAAAAAAATGCATCGAAATTTATTGTTTTATTTAATTAAAACGAAGGGAAATTCAAGTATTAATTATTTTTAGTGATTCTTTATTCAAATTTAATTGTGTATGAAATTTAATTTATATTTTATTCAAATTCAAGTTTGAAGAAAATGAAATTGATTTTTCTTTCTGAATTAAATTCAATTTGAAATTTAATTATTTTTTTTTATCGAATTTTGATTCACATTTACTTCATAATAAATTAAAATTCACGACATAAATTCATTTTCGTTATTCATTATTTGAATTATATTTTTTTGAGAAACAACTTTTGTAAAAAAGTACATTATAATCCAAAACTGAATTTTTGATTATAACTGAATTTAAACAAACCCAAATAAACCCAAACAAAATTTAAAAAAAAGTACATTATAATCCAAAACTGAATTTTATGCAAATTGTTTAATCGTTTTTCCCCGAGATAAAAATTCCCACAGAAGCCCCGACAAATATCCTTAATCATCAAATTCTCATTATACAAAAACGTCGAATTCCTGACAAGCAAAACGATTGTTTCTTTCTTTTAACAATTAAAAATACAAAGATAAACGAAGTCGTTGAACATTTCGCGGTTTCGTTATAACCAACACGAAAACATTTTCATAATCGTTCCTCGAGATCGTAATCTCAAAGTGAGTCGTTGAGTAAAACTCGTAGGTCGAAAAATATAAAGGCGTATATACTTCGAGATACAAAGAGAAGCTGAGCCTACACGAGTCCACTTGTTCACTGCGCGATCCTTATCTCACCACTTGTCGCAAATCTCCTCGGTGTTTTCTTTTTTGTATTTTTTTCACTTTTTTATTTTTTTTTTTTAATTTTTTTAAGCTCT
>JAPYZJ010005271.1:0-15055 GCA_030522765.1 Ophioninae sp. B BG-2022a
ATCGTTTTGTTATTATTGTTATTATTCTTGTTGTTTTTGTTTTTGTTGATCCTATTTTGACGAAGAAACGTCTTTCATCGTTTTATTATTATTATTATTATTATTCTTGTTATTTTTGTTTTCGTTATTTATTGATTAAGACGATGATTTTGATTTTTGAGGATTTTTCGAAATCGATTATTGGGATACGTACGGTACATAAGAAAGATAGTTTTACCTCAAGTTTAGATTTGTCGGTGCAACGTTCAAGTGGAGTTTGAGCGATTTGAGGGTGAAGTTTCTGGTCTCGCGAGCAATACTCTCCGGGGTCTGCGTGCCCTGATCCATTTTGACGCACACGCGACCATTGTTACCACCGCCGGGTGGACCCGGATCCGAGTCTTCGGTCGCGTCGTAACCCAGCTGGGACTGCGCACCGACCGTTCGAGCGCTCGTGCTCCGACTATCGCGAAACAGCATTTTTTCAAAAAAAAACGTCTTCCCAAATTCGTATTCGGTTATTTTCTTCACACGAGGACGAATTCGACATTTATTTCTGGCGACTATCAAGCCATTGTTTTTTTTTTTGTAAAAAATTGTTGAGAGTGTTCGAAAAAATATTATTTTCATTTTAATCGATGCGATTTCGAGTTTGCGAAATGAAATTGGGGATATTTGGGGATTTTTTTGTACTTCTGGACAAAATAGTTACTTTCAATTTAATCGTCGCCATTTCGAGTTTGGAAACTCAAATTTGCAGATTTTTTCCCCTTGCAACGAATTGTACATGTGTTTCCCCCAGAATTCCCCAGGATTGAAAAAATTCGTTAAAATTATTTGAAAAACGGTTAGTTTCGATTTAATCGTCGAAATTTCGAGCTTGGAAACTCAAAATTGGGTATTTTTTCCCCTTGTAACGAATTCTACTTGCGTTTCCCCCAGAATTCTCCGGGATTGAGAAAAATCGTTAAGACTGTTCGAAAAACGGTTAGTTTCAATTTAATCCTCGCAATTTCGAGTTTGTAACCTCAAATTTGGGTTTGTTTCCCCCTGCAACAAATTCGACATTCGTTTTCCTCAGAATTCCCCAGGATTAACAAAAATCGTCGAAAATAATTTGAAGAAAAATAAAAAATAGAAAAAAATCGATTGATTTATCCAAAGGGTTTTGGAAGTTGATCCAATCGGGGTAGAAAGGAGAAGGACGGGGAAGGAACAAAATGAAGAAAATGAAGAAAAGACGAAAAGAAGAAAAGAAGAAAAGAAGAAAAAGAAGAAAAGAAGAAAAGAAGAAAAGAAGAAAAAGAAGAAAAGAAGAAAAGAAGAAAAGAAGAAAAGAAGAAAAGAAGAAAAGAAGAAAAGAAGAAAAGAAGAAAATGAAGAAAAGAAGAAAACGAAGAAAATTGAGAAAAGAAGAAAATGAAGAAATTGAAGAAAAGAAGAAAATGAAGAAAAGAAGAAAAATGAAGAAAAGAAGAAAATGAAGAAAATAAAGAAAAGAAGAAAATGAAGAAAAGAAGAAAATGAAGAAAAGAAGAAAAAGAAGAAAACGAATAAAATGAAGAAATGAAAAAAAATGAAGAAAATGAAGAAACGATCTTACTTGTCACCAGCGCCTCCACTTCCGCCGGACAAGCGCCAGAGTTGCTTGGACGTGATGCTCGACGATCTGGCGGTCGTCCCGGTGATCTTCGTCGAGGCGTATCTACCGGCGAGACGACGAAAATGATCACCCTCGGGATGCTCAGCGACGAAGCGAGCTTTCTTCCTCAGTAGTTGAACTGTTAGCACGTAAGTGCCGACCATCACGATCATAGGGATGTAGAAGGCGATTAGCGAGCCGAACACGAAGAATGCTCGGTTATTGATCACGCAGAGCCCTGGCTCCGGCATGATATTCAGGGGGTTGATTAACCCTAGGAAGAGACTTTTTACGTGCGTTACTCGTAACATAAACGCCCATCGCCCAATCTTTTCTTCATCCGAGAACAATTTGTGTGCAAGTGTCTGGATGTGGGTGGGTGTGCATTGGAACATCGAATCCCCTATGGGACGTTCCCAGGAAAATGGATTCCGAATACAAAAAAATATCGGCAAAAAAAAAGGTTATAACGGTATGGGGACTTTTTTGCGGTTGGAGAGATGATCCAAGCTTCGTTGAAGCTCATTTCATTGGGAACGGATTTGGGTTACGAAAAATCTGGGGGAAAACAAGATTGGTTGCATAGGACGTTTTTTTGGGGTTGGAAAAATGGCTGAAGTCTGATTAGGGTTATTTAGAAATGGTTTTGAGAATCATTTCGAAAAAATCTGGGGAAAAATAAAATTTGGTTGCACAGCATGTTTTTCAGGGTTCGAGAAATCGCTGGGGTCTGATTAGGGTTATTTAAAAATGGATTTGAGAATCATTTCGAACGAATTTGGAGGAAAATAAAATTTGGTTGTATAGGGAGTTTTTGGGGTTGGAGAGATGGCCGTGATCTGTTTAGGGTTATTGGGAATCGTTCATTTCGAGGAAAGATCCATTTCGAGACCCGTTTCGAACGAATCTGGGGGAAAACGAGATTTGGTTCTTCAGGGAACTTGTTACGTCGATGAGATCGCGAGATATATTATTTCTTGGATTTCGTTTCGATAACAACGGATTAAGATTCAAAAATCTGGACCAATGAAAATTTGACGATATAGGGAATTTTCTAGGGAATTATTGAGGCATAACAAATCTAGGGGAATAAAAATCTTCCGGAGCATCCAATATTCCAGGGAAGTAGCTCTGGTCTCCGGAAATCACTTCATCTAGGGAATTTTTATTGTCAGATTTCGATATGACTAGGGAATTTTTCGGTCAGCACAACGATACGGTTTGCCACAACAAAGCGCTCCGATCCAACACACTTTCTCGGAGGGGTAAAAAAAAAGCAGTAAAACGTCGAGAAGAACCACAAGGAGTGAGAAAAGTAAAAGGAACTAGGAAAAAAAAAATGCTAATTCGTTTTTACCTAATACCGTTATGGAACTGGAGACGAGCATGGCGAGTAGCCAAACCGCGGCGATCTTGAAGCCGACCATTCTTTTGGTCGATGTGTGCCGGGTACGCAACGGATTCCTAATGCCGATGTAACGCCCTAGGGATATGAAGCACATGTGCATTATGCTCGCCGAGCATGCGAGCACGTCGCACGTCACGTACACGTTGCACCAGGCCATGCCGAATGGCCAATAACCTGAAATAAGCGACGAAAAAGTCGTCAAGATATCCTCTAGGAGCCTTCGAATTACCAATAAACGAATAGCCAATAGGACAAACGACATTTCAACCCCACTTGTGTCTTGATTTCGTTGGATCGTTGGGAATTCGTTCGGCCTTGATTCTTTGAGTGGTTGATGGTTTCAAACAAACCCTAACAAAATGGGTACGGTTTTTGACCCTTATTTCGTTTGGGTTTAAAAAAAATGTAGTTTTTATTCGTTTGGGCTTATATTAATTATAATTTTTCATTTTTCATTTTTCAATGCCTGTTTGTTTGGGTTTATTTTAATTTTGATTTTCAATTTTAAACCCAAACAAAATAGGAACGGTTTTCAACCCCTATTTCGTTTGGGTTTATTTTAATTACAATTTTCATTCGTTTGGGTTTATTTTGAGTTTATCTTTTAATTTCAAACCCAAACAAAATAGGGATGGTTTTCATACCCTATTAATTTTGGGTTTATTTTAATTAAAATTTCTATTCGTTTGGGTGTTTAAAAAATTTTAATTTTAATTTAATTTTAACATAAAAAAAACTCAACACAAAAACACTCATTTCCAGCGATTATTTTGCTCTAGTTTTTCATCTGCAATGTTAACAAAAAAACTTACACTTCAATTATATTTGGTAAGAAACGAAAAAAAAAAACGAAAACAACCTCAAATACGTTTGGGTTTGTTCGTTCGAAACGCAGCACGAGCTGAACGCAACCCGTAAGTTCTTTTATTTTTTGCATTCTTGTTGGTCGGTGAAGACGGTTGTACACGACATTTTTCGAATGTCGTCTCGTTACTTCGGGACGTGCAAACCGTAATGCGGAAAACGCACTCCGAAGAAAATCAATTGATCGAGAGCGCCGGAATTTCCCGATCGTTTGCATCTCCCCGATAGGTAAAAGGTTTTGCTTGTCGAACCGTGGATTCGAAGCTTATATATACATATATATATATGGTACGTATGTATACGTGGGAATACTATTAACCTCTCCACCCTCGCGTTCAAATTGGATTCGGCTAAGTAAATGATGAGAGTCGTATTTTGATAATGATAAAAGAGCTTTCTCTTCCGGAAAGGAATGATTTTCCACTAAAAGTGATATCATATATATCTCTAACCCAAACAAACATATTTCATGATGTTTGGGTTTTTTTAGGTTCCAGCTGAGAAAACATTTTTTTTTTAATTTAAAAAAAATTTATTTATTTTTTAATTTTTTTTTTAAGGGCGCTACCATTATTCGATACGAATAGGACGTATTTCGTGCGAGAGTCGTACTCTCCCCTGGTATTACGTATAGAATGTTTTTCATTACTTCCTCATCTTTCGCCGGTTTCTCTTCGGTAACTTTCTCGTTAGGACTCTCATTACTGGGCTCTCGTATCAAAGATTTTACGAACAATGGTCTGCGGTATTGAAAATGAAAATTCTTGTACTTATTTCCGACACTCAAAAACTCAGTGGAACAAAAAACACCGAAAACAATGTTTATAATAAATAATAATAATGGTAGTTACAAAAGTCAAAAGAGTCAATATTACTGTAATTATAATAAAGTAGAATTGTTATTATTGTTAAATTTAAGAAAGAATGTGTCAAAATAGAATAGTAAAAAAAACATAATAATAATAATAATTAATATGATTATTATTATTATAAATTGTCGATTGATATAATTCACTTCACTCGTAATTAAGTAAAAAAAAAAATGTAAAAAGAATTACATCGAAACGCGATTTTTACAGAAACGTCGGGGACAAATGATGAGTAATGATTTCATTCGCTCGCCTATTCGATGATATATTCGTGACGGCAGTGATGGATCGTCGTATGATCCACAATTTTTTTCGTTCTCTCTATTTTTCTTATCTATTTATCTTTCTCTACGTGTAGCCGTGTCAAAGCGTTTTCGGGTACGAATTTCTTGCCTGTACTTCGCACGTGCCTTTGACTCACTGTACATGGTATTGGCAATTAAAATGTCACGCAACGTGCTCCATCGTCATTGTTTTTTTAGGAATGTAATTTTGATTATGACAAGGACTGATGATTGTGTGGCATCTGTAGCAATGATGATGATGACGATAACAATGGTGACGTCATCACCATTCATTTTAAATGATAATGATAATGATTCATTTCAAATGATAATGATAATGATTCATTTCAAATGATAATGATTCATTTCAAATGATAATGATAATGATACTGATAATGATAATGATAATGATGACGATGACAATGACGTTGATAATGATAATGATAATGATGACGATGAATTTTATGATGACAATGAGGATGTCTATAACAAAGATCATTATGTTTATGTTGATAATAATAATAATAATAATAATAATAATAATAATAATGATGATAATGATTATGATAATGATAATAATTATTGTTATCATCATGATTATAACGATACCGATAATGACCATTATAATAATGCTCATAATTTTCTGATAATTATGATAATTTTTCGATACAAATAATAACAATAATAATAATAATAGTAACAATAGAAAATAATAGCAAATAAATAATAATAGGAAAAAAGATAAAGACGATAACAATAATAATAAAAAAAAATCACAAAAATTTTTGCAGATTGTGCTCGATGCTCATAAAAGAACTCGTGGAAATACAACGAGACCACGTTCGATTCGATCGTGTACGGATCAAAGAGAGCATTTTTTCTTTTCTCGCTCTTTTTTTTTTTTTCGTTCCGCATACCCACGAGTATAAGCCGTAGTTGTCTATTTACTCTTTCGAATCGACAATATCGTGTAGCCCGCTACATATTGGTACAGATCGATTTCGTATCCCGGGGTAGGAACACCGAAGACCTCAACTTTGTTGAAAAGTTCGACACGGCCAATTTGAATCCTCGATCGGGCCATCCCGACCTCGAGAACTCGTCCACCAGTTGTCGACGCGGAGCAACAAGGACAGGGATCGAGGTGAGTGGAAAACTTTTACCAGGCCTTATCGAGGAGCCTGGGCTGGATAAAAATCGTTTTCGCGTTGCTGCCTTTTTCTACTTAAATCTTTTTACTCGTTCTTTTTTTTTTTTCGTCTTTAATCCACGTTACTATTGGATCGTAACTTTTCTTCGAATAACCAGTAGGAAATGGGTTTGACGTACAATGAGAAAAATAAAAACAAACCCAAACAAATCGTCGTAAGTAGAAAAGTGTGTTATTCGTTATTTAATTATGTAAATTAATAAATTTACTGATTTTACTGGTAAATGAATACTGGTAATAATAAATGTTATATTTTTATAAAATTTATGTATTTAATAATTGTAACAGTATTAATAATATGATAAATTATTATTATTAATATTCTTAAAATTGTTATATCATTTTTAAATATGTACATATTGTAATTAAAAATTTTGTTATTTTTTATTATTATTGTTATTATCGTTGAAAAATTTAACTTGATAAGTTCAATTTTTTCCACTCGTTTTGCCACGTGAATGAGCGCAAAAAAAATAAATTCAGGAAGGAACAAAATAAAATAGGAAAGCAATAAAATTTTAACAACGAAACGTCAAGGTCTTGGCACATAAAGAATTGAGAACGAATAGAAGCTCGGTGAAATTTTAGTTCGACCCCGAAACGAAGAAAAGAGTGGGTGAAAGAAGAGGGGAGGGGGGGGGCAGTGGTTAGAGGAAAAACGTTAAATAAACAATAAGAAAAAAAAATAAACAAACGCAACGTCGTAAACGTCGTTGAAATCGGTTTTTTTGTCCCGGGGACATTTTATTCTCACCCTGAAACCCTACGAGGTCCTCGGGAATGGCGAAGAGGTATTTAAAAGAAAAAAAAAAACCAGAAAAAAACGTGAAAGAAAAAAGAAGCGATAAAGGCAAGTGGGAGCTTTACGACGTGCAATCGTCCCTCCCGATGACGACAAAAATAAAGAGAGAAGGGACAAAGAAATAAAATAAAATAACGATTAGCGTCTCGATGGGGTAAGGGAGGTGAAAGTATCGTCTCGATGGTAATGCGAAATCCTTCAAGTTTTCGGTACCATTTTCAGAAACACAGAAACGAAGAAAAAAGATTTTTTTGTTCGGGTTTGTTTGGGTTAAAAATTAGTCGAGTGAGAAAACGATTTTTTTGTTTAGGTTTGTTTGGGTTAAAAAATTGGTCGAGTGAGAAAACGATTTTTTTTCTTGTCAATCTTATCAATAAAAAAAATACAAAATTACTTCGCGACTGCAAATAAATTTTTTTTTGCCGAATTTTTAAATAGAAAAACCTCAAATAATTATTCTAAATTGCAAACAATTTTTTTTTCTCACCGAACTGACCATTAAAAAAACTCGAAAAATACATCGAGACAAAAAATAGTTTTTTTTTTTTTATTTATAAGAGCAGAGACTGTTTTTATTGCTTACCCTATATCGTCTATGTTTCATAATTTACGGAAAAACTTTGCAATTTTGACGCGTCGATGAAGCCATTTGAAGATGTTAAAAAATTCCGGAAAGCTGCCGTCTTCCGCTAATTAAGAATAATAGGGTGAGAACGATACGCGAATATTTGGACGGTAGGGAGCCATCAGTTAATAATATTCATATAGGGAAAAGTGATTTCGAGGACTTCGTAGCTCGTCCAGTCTCCAAAAACAACGCTTTTTTTGAAAAATTTTCAAGGGGTATATATATGTAGATTTCATTAAAGAGAAGCGAGACGTAACGAGCTCACGTTGCATCCGGCGTACTAAAAGTGAACTTTCTAACTTGCATAATGGCGTTGAATGAAAGATCGAGTTCGCAGCGAGAGTTCGGAGCCCACGATCTTCTCAAATCGCTGACTCTCATTTTCATATTTTTCCACAGGAATTTTTTTTTCTTTTTATCATGATTATTATTATTTTTACGAAAGAGAACCTTTTTTATTTTAAGTATCGGAATAATTTTCTTTTTCCTTTTTTCTCAGATATTATCGCTGCGATTATATATATGTATTTTTTGTAATTAAGTAGACACGAGCGGACTATTCATTTTTCAAAGTTTTCCATTTCTACGGTTACTTGAAATTTTCTCTGTTTACTATCAATTTTCAGTCGGTTTTTCCAGCGGGTTCCGGCAGTGAAAAAACCGTGTGTGGACAGCCGTGCTTTTGTTCCATTTTTTTTACGTCCTTCCTTTTTGCTCGCTTCAATCTCTCGTACATTTTTTCTCCGCAATTTTATATCCCAATTTCGTATACTTTAAAAATGCGGAACTATAACAATTCTTTTCTTCCGATTTTTAATAATCTTTTTTCCAAAATTATGAAAAATAAGATTACAATTTCGACTTTCCATACTGCATACTTTTTTACCTCAATTTTTTTTTTCATTCCTAAGTTTGCATATTCGATTATTCGGAGCTTCAGAAACTCGATGCCGGCTACCGCGGCAGTGAAAAATTCCGTACGTGGACGGACACAGTTTCGTTCAACTTAATTTTTTTTAACTCGCATAATTTCTTGTTAAAATTTTCTGTCCGTCATTTATTTCTCCTCAATTTTATTGTCCCATTTCCGCATTTTTAAACCAGGACCATAAATTACAACAATATTTTTTATTACTCGTAATTTTTTTTCCTGCAAATAATAATAACAATTTCGCCTGTTATATTTAACATTTTTGTTAAACCTCCTAAATTCCAATTTTCCGACTTCCAAACTTGCATGTTCGATCATTGGACGCCGCCGGGAATCGAAGAGTGTCGACTGCGATCGCGGCAGTGAAAAAATCCGTATGTGGACGGACGCACTTTCGTTCGTCATAATTCTTTTTAATTCGCGTTTTTTTCGCTCTCTAACATTTACCACTAACGATACACCTCTCTAAATTTGTATTCCCTAAATTTCGAATTTTTCAAAATTGCCCAACAAGTTACGATATTTCCGTTCGATCATTTCTAATTTTTTTTCAAATCGAAAAAAAATTTTTAAAATCACAATTTCGGCTTTCATATATTTCCATTGCCCCCCCCCTGAATTCCAATTTTCCCATTTCCAAATTTGCATGTTCGATTATTCCGAGCCTCCGGGAGTCGAAGAGTATTGACTGGGACGATCGGGACAGTGAAAAATTCCGTATGTGGACGGACCATTTTTTTTTACTCCGTGTTATTTTTATTTTTTCTTCGTTTCTCGGTACGTCCATTGCTGACAGCTCAGACGATATTTTCATGCTGGAACGACTAGGAAAACGGGAGAGTCAGGTGGAAGAGTATCAAGGGAAGGGGGTCCGTAGAATGATGAAGATATAATATCGCGAGGAGGATACGGTCCATGTACGAGAAGACGAGTTATAAACGCGTTTCCGTTCTCTCTATATATCTCAGTTCCCCGAGGACTCGTTGCATTCTTCGCGTGCACGCAACGTATTTGCCACTGGGATATTGTATCGTCGGCGATAACATGATATATCGGGTGTCCCAAGTGACTCGGCGAATTCGAGTAACTTCGTAACCGTCGCTGACAATAAAGTAAGTTTCGACATGAAAGTTTGACAGTTTGCAGGAGCTAAACACGTGCCATGAATTTCGTGTCCGTATATTGATAATAATAATAATAATTATTATTATTATTATCAGTATAAACAATTATTACGATATAATGTTATATATTATTTCTATATTATTATTAATTTGAAAGTTAAAAATTTAATATTTAATTAAATAATATAGTAATAATTATTAATATTCATTATTACTATATTATTATCAATTTTACGTAGATGGAAATAATAACTATAAACAAAATAATTTTTTGGTTGATGCTGCTTTAATTCTTATTAGCAGTATTGTATAATAATAATAATAATAATGATAATAATAATAGTATGATAATTTTAAGAAATAAAAAAAACCTATTAGTTATTATTATTATATTATTATTATCATACAATACTACTAATATGAATTACAGCAGCACCGACCAAAAAAATATTTTGTTTACAATTATTATTTCCATCTACGTAATTTTTTTTTATATAAAATAATAACGATTATACAATAATAATAAGAAAAATTGAAAGAGGATAAATCTTTTGTATATAAAAAATAACAAAAATACTAATAGTTATTATTACTATTATTATATAATAACTGTTAGTATTATTTTTATTTTTTTTTATATACGAAAGATTAATTTTCCTTTAATTATTTTTATTATTATTTTATAATCGTCATTATTTTTCTATAAAAAAAATTGTCATCGCGATTATCTTTTTACCTATTATTATTATTATTGCATCAGTATAAAGTTCACTGGATATTCTCAGGTGCATATGAAATTTCGTTCGTATAACACGAATAGAAAAGGACGAATTGTTCCGGCTTGATATTCATCTTTTTTTACTGGAAAAAAAAGTTTTTTTTTTGTTATATTCCACGTCGAATCCTTTTGATATCGACAGCTGTGCTCGTACCGACGTGGATGGAATAACATCGCGAGGATTCAGAGCTGAGCTTTGTCGTCTCGTCATTATTATTATCGATTTCGTTGGTTGAAGTGCAGCCTCTGACGGGTTTGCAGTTTTACAACACACTGTCACCCGAGTCGCGAAACAATTTTCCGGAAGTAGATTTTTCGATGATGAAATAATAACAATTATCGGGATCGGAAAAGCGTAAAAAAAATTTTTTTGAATTTCTTATTTTCCTTTTTTTTTATGAATTTTCTTTTCCCATGGCGACGGGCTACTTCCGGTTGGAGTTTCGTCGCGGTCAGAGAATGAGCTCGGGATGTTCATCGTCACGAGAACCGGTCGGTAAGTTAATATTTTGGGCCGAGGTTGCCGGGGAAGAGCCGACGACACCGAGAGACCGAGCGTGTCCATTTTTTCCCCGCAACGGTTGAGACAACGAGACGTTAGATTGTATTTTCAAAATCCCCAAAGAAAATACGAAAATAATAAAAAGCGAAAAAAAATCGTAGTCATTGTCAAAACATTAAAAAATGAACAAACCCAAACAAATTGAGAATGGAAAAAATTGTAAAATTAGCAACGAAAAAATAAAATTACGTAATTTAGAAAAAGAATATTTTCCAAATTACCAATATAAAAATCACTGCAAATAAGCAACAAGAATTTACCAGTCTTTTCCTGCGAAACAATTAAAAAAAAAAACTTGATTCCCAACAACACTTCTGAATTTTCTAAAAAAATACAAAAAAAATCTAGACTTTTTAGAAAATGTTTGAAAATTGAGATTTTCCACATTTTTTTCGTTTCGACAAAATTCCCCTAGATTCTATTAAAAAACCGTAAGAAATTAAAGTACATTCTCTTCTTCGTATATAAAAAAAAAAATTAATTGTCATGTTCATACTCGATAAAAAATGTATGTAAAAAAAATTTTTTATATAAATCCATCGATAAACTTAGAAATGTCCCAGCGCAATTTTGAGCGTTGCAGAACGCTAGTAGCTCACACCCTCCATGCATCCAAAGATCCAACAGTGCCTGAGGGGGTGGAATTCTAAGGGAGACCAAAGTACCCAAAATCTCGATTGTCTTTTTCCACCCCTCGGGGCTTGCTTGAGGTCAATATTTCTAATTTTCCTTAAACGAAAAAGGGAGGGAGTGAGAGTGTCGCAGAAGAGGAGACGTGGCGAGGGGAGGGGGGGGGGGGGGGGGTCCGGCTATCATGTTTTATGTAAAAAAAAAAAAAATAGCGAACAAAAAAAAAGCGTGAGTAGAATGATAAGAAAAAAATGAGTTTTGAACTTCCTCCATTTTTGAAATATGATTATTCCAACTGATATATCAATTTCTACCCATAAATAATATAAATAATAATAATAATCATCATAATGATAAAAATAGAAAAAATAATAAAAATAGTAGATATTATGTAAATAATAATAATTGTAGAAATATGATAACTAAAATAATTATAAAATAAAATATAATAATGATAATGATTGAAGGAAACATCTACTATCAATAAAGAATAACAATGTAGTAGAAAATGCGCAATAAAAATGCGAAGATATTGGCACGACCTATCAATAAAAAAAAAGAAAGAAATCGGAAGAACAAAAAAAAAATTGTTCCTTCCAGATAGTAAAGTTGAGGAAGCGCATTTGCCTACGGTGTTCGATTCGTTCTCCCTTTTCTTTCTCTCATCGTCGCGATTACGAGTCGATAAAATTTTTCACGAGGAAAACGTTTCTTTTTTTTTTTTTTTTTTTTTGTTTCTTTTACCCTCCTCGAATTAACTCCGCAGAGGAAGGGCTCAACTGTGATTTTCGTGGATGGGAAAAAAGAAGCGATTCTGGATATTCAATGACCCGAGAAAATGAGGGAAAACGTCAAAAGGCTCCAGATCACTGGCTCCTTTCATCCCTTTCATAGACAAGCGTATATATAGAGAGAAAGGGAGAGAAAAGAGATAGGAAAAATTCATCTAGGGAGGGACGATGATGAGTGAGATGGATGTACGTGGGAGAGGGAAAGAGAAAGGGAGAGAGAGAGAGAGTCAAGTAAGACAATCATATAAATCAAATGGTCCGAGGAAGTTAAGGGGCGATGGTCGGAACCAAGCTCTCCATAAAATTCGAAGACGATCCCAACCACTTCAGACGTTTCGACGATCAGATTTTCCTTTGACCTCGAGTTCATTACTCACTTGAACATGCCTGGACTTTATTGGTCTTTTTATCTTCGCTCCTCTCTCTCTCTCTCTCTTTCTCTCCTAAACAAATTCTAACCCAAACAAATTCCAACGCAAACAAATTCTAACCCAAACAAATTCCAACCCAAACGAATTCCAAATCAAACGAATTACAACCCAAACATATTTCAACCCAAACGAATTCCAGCCCAAACAAATTCCAACCCAAAAAAATTCTAACCCAAACAAATTCCAACCCAAACAAATTCCAACCCAAACGAATTCCAAATCAAACGAATTACAACCCAAACATATTTCAACCCAAACATATTTCAACCCAAACAAATTTCTACCCAAACGAATTCCAAATCAAACGAATTACAACCCAAACATATTTCAACCCAAACATATTTCAACCCAAACAAATTCCAACCCAAACGAATTCCAGCCCAAACAAATTCCAACCCACACAAATTCTAACGCCAACAAATTCCAACCCAAACAAATTCCAACCCAAACGAATTCCAAATCAAACGAATTACAACCCAAACATATTTCAACCCGAACATATTTCAACCCAAACAAACTTCTACCCAAACGAATTCCAAATCAAACGAATTACAACCCAAACATATTTCAACCCAAACAAATTCCAACCCAAACGAATTCCAGCCCAAACAAATTCTAACCCCAACAAATTCCAACCCAAACAAATTCCAACCCAAACGAATTCCAAATCAAACGAATTACAACCCAAACATATTTCAACCCAAACAAATTTCTACCCAAACGAATTCCAAATCAAACGAATTACAACCCATACAAATTCTAACCCAAACAAATTCCAACCAAAACAAATTCATTTTCCACATTATTTTCCGTTTCTGAAACCTGGTTGCATTCTTACATTGATGGCTCACTTATTTAATTCCAACATTTATATTACAGAGGCACTCCTTTGCTTTCGCAATTGTGCGGAGCCACTCCCTTGATTTCGCGATAAAATAATAATTTAAAAAAAGTATTTTAAGACACGAGTCGCATATTCCATTATTGTGTGGATTATTGTACCGTAAATATTATAATAATACATCTATAATATAGATGTATTGTTAGAATGTAGAAAAAAATAATAATAGAATATTACACAACCTATAAATATATTTATAGGATAAATATAATTATAAATAAATATAATTATAAATGAATAAATATATAAATATAATTATAAATAAATAAATAAACTCATTAAGAAAATTGTAAATAAATAAATAAATTAATTAAGAAAATTGTAAATAATTATAAATAAATATATATATAGAATCGCGTACAAAATAACAATAAACAATGATCCATTCGTTAATCGAACATACGACTCGCGCCGGCCTAAATTTTCATAATTGTAATTTGATTGCAAAAGCAAAGGAGTGTCTCTGTAAATTTGGCATTCGTCGAGGCGTAGAACGAACGATGGTTGAGAAAAGCCCGGTGACTTTGCATTAAATTTACGCAAAACCAACACTCCTCTAAGCCCTCAAACAAAACGTTCTCATCGCCATTCATTCTTGGTTCTCTCCTCGAGTCTCTCTCTTTTTCTCTCTCGTTTTTTTTTTCACCACCGGTTTCCGTAGCTCGAGCCTCTTGAAAATTCTACGGGGCGCCGCGAAATTCTGCCGAGCTTTGAAAAACCACCGCGATATATTAGGGTGTCACTTCTTTTTTGGCGGCTTTTTTTTTCAGCCTCAGCTTATTAGCGATGCGAGGTGAGCGCAACTCAAACCAACCCCAAACGACCCCCTCTCCTCTTCCCTTTTTTCCTCGCCTCCACCAACCCCCTCCGTTGCTTTCTCGAACGAATGGGATTGATGCAAATTCAGACCCGTCTTTTACCCGTTTCACAGGCATCTAATTTTTTTTTTTCTCCAACGCCGCGGCTTTATCGATGCTAGGGAATTTTTTAGATTTTTTTTTTTGGCAATTTTTCAAATTTTTTTTTTTCGCACGATGGCAAAAGATTATGATTTGTAGTGGGGATTTTTCAAACGGTGATTATTCGACGTTGGTACGAACGACAATGATGAAGTTTTCGATTTTTTTTTTTTTTTTTTTTTTTTTTTTTTTTTTTTTATAATTGTGTGGTGTGGGGGGTAAGTGTGTATTGGGAAACCGTAAAAATTTTTGGGGCTTTCCC
>JAPYZJ010005272.1:0-11887 GCA_030522765.1 Ophioninae sp. B BG-2022a
TGATTTTTCGATTTTTGGCAGAATTTCAAAGTTGGACCATCGATTTTTGCCAATTTTTCCATACATACCCCTTTGCCCCTTTTTTTCCGATTTTTCAAGAGGACTTTCCGGAAAAACTATGAGAGGTATCGATATTATTCCAACGCCATTATTTAAGTCAGGTAAAAACCTTTTCCAGACACACCGAATAAATGCCCATAGCACAGAAGAAGCTCACTGTACGACCTTTTGAAATCTCGTGATTTTCGAGATTCCGGAAAAGTGGCTGGGGAAGTCGAAAATTTTTTTTTTTTTCGTTTTTCAACTTTTAAAAGGCTCTATTTAATCGTCAATTTTCCGCTGATTACGAAAATGCCCGAGTTTTTGCCGAAAGTGCAAAATTAGACTGGAAAAACCTTTCTAGAATATTTTTTCGACATTTTTCTTTAGAAATGGAGAGTTCAAGGCGAATTAAATGGTGGATTTGTCTTCAGGATATAAAAATAGATCGACATGGACCGGTGATCTGCCACTGAACGTCTAAATATTATAATTGTGGCGAGTTTGGTTGGGTCGAAAATGAATAACTCAGGGGTTGATCCGGGAACCATTCATGCCTGTATCAATCGACTCAGAATTTCAGGCCCAACCCCGCGTTCCGTGGGGTTGGGCCCCCGTTGTAGGACACCCTGTGTACGTACACGTATTTATTACTTAATTGATTTTTTTCAATCTTGATAACTCATCATCCTTTGAAGGTAAATATATTTAAATAAACATTTATCTATGTATATTTATTTATCAATAAATTGATTGATTTATAAATTAAGATACATTATTATGAATATTATTATTATTATTATTGTTGTTGAATATATTTGTTGTTTTTCAGAATTTATTTATTTCGAGAATGTATTATTTGATTGTTTTACGAAAACAGCTCAAATTTCCACCGATTTCCGTAAACAATTTGAAAAAACTAATGAATGTTTAATTTTTGAAATGTATATATATCTGTGCGTTTGTTTATTTCCTTACGATTTCCTCGGCATCCTTCCCACCACGGGCAAGTTTAGGAAGGACAGAGAGAAGCATCCTCGAGTATTCCACTGGAAATTCTCAAGTTCGTGCTCTCGGTCCTGCGCGAATTTTCGATCAAGTTTGAGAGCCTGGCTGAGTCGTAAGGTAGTCTGGAGAGCAATGCTGTCTCTTTTCTGATAGCCCACCCTCGGTTCCTCGGTCTCGTTCTCTCGTGAGTGCATTTGGTCGTTTGGGAAGGTGAATCGTGAACGTGGAAACGGGTAGAAAGACAAATATCAGTAGGAAACCAAAGATAAACAGATTTTTCTCGGGAAAAACCAGAATCCATTGAGACGAGCGTCAACCAAACGGAAGAGGGCCGGCTTGAATGTTTATTCGGACTTGTTCGTCACCACTCTGACTACTGGCTCCATATTAATTATTTAAACATTTTTATTGTTTAAAGTTTTATAAAGAAATATTTATTTCCCAAAGTAATATCCTAATTTGTTTTTCAATAATCAACATTTTTCATTTTATAAACGATGATGTTTGAAATATTTATAAAGCGATACAAGTATAAATGATGAATAATGTTATAATTGCGAATAATTATCAGTCATATGTAGATAATTCATAAAATAACATAAACATAAAATAACACTCTCCAAACTTTATATTTTGTAACCTAAAATAGTTTTTACTAAGAAATTAATTTACTTTTTTGTTATGAAATTTTCATGATTTTTATTATTATTAGTTTCAATTACAAAAATCTATCATAACGTTTTTATCAATGAGTAATGTTTTTACATTACTTACAATTCGTTGTTTCTATTAATC
Organism: Ophioninae sp. B BG-2022a; assembly: GCA_030522765.1. Taxonomy (NCBI): domain Eukaryota; kingdom Metazoa; phylum Arthropoda; class Insecta; order Hymenoptera; family Ichneumonidae; species Ophioninae sp. B BG-2022a. The sequence goes on from JAPYZJ010005272.1 coordinate 1,843, forward strand.
CGGGAAAGGATTTTTGTCCCCTGAATAAAAAGATACTCGACGATGAATTGTAAAAATTGACAATCTCCTGTCAATTTCGGGAGTTTCGAGTATTTGGAACGGTGAAATAATTCGGACGAAGGGATTCGGGCGTAGGCAGTTTATGGGCGGATTCGATCACGATATCGATAACAATTTTGTTGAAAAGTTGGAATTGGGAAGTCTGCCGTGGGATGGGGTTTGTAGCATCGGAGGGTTCGAGGAACTCGAGCGAGGGAAAATTTTAAGTTATTATCTGTTGGTAACAGAAGGCTTGAAAGAAAGAGAAATAGGAAGAGTGTGTGTTTTACGACGAAGGGAGGGAAGTAGGCCTTGGCTATTTATCCAGTCTCTTGGATTTTGGTAACTCCGATTAAAGACACCTTCTCTCTCTCTCTCTCTCTCTCTCTCTCTCTTCATATCTTTCTCCCTCCAACTTCAATTTTCTGAGCAAACTTATAATCGTCTCGGGCTGAGGGTTTTAGCGGAATGAGCAACAGCAGCATCGCCTCTAAATTGTTAAGTAGACTCCGAAAGCACGAGGAAACCAGCCAGGGAAAGGTAGAGAAAGAGGGGACGACAGATAGAGATAAAGGCAGCCGGCACGAAACGACTTGCAGTACTTCTTCACTGCATTCGTTTCTTCTCTCTCTCCCTCTCTCGTTCTTTTTCTCTCTATCAGTCTGGCACTCGAGAGACTTAAGGGGTTAACTACCCCTGCAGCGACATATCTACAATCGCATTTGCCAGCTCCCCGTTCAGCGCCGTTAATCATCGAAGGGTAACTGCAAATTCGAAGTTACGAAAACTCCACCCAATTATTTCCGGCAAGAACATCCAATACTTATTTCACCATTTTTTTACGACTTTATGTTCGTTCATTTTTATGAAACAGATATTTCAACTTTTATTCAACGAAACAATTGTTTTCATCACCGTTTGTTTTTACTGAAATTAGATGTTTGCTCAATACGAAGTAGAACGACATTATTGTTGTGTCTAAAAGTCATTTATTAAAAATACATTCGTCTCAATATATTATTTTAATGATATAGTTTTATTGAATAAATTGTACATATTTTTAGGTTTCTTTTGGTTAATAATTAAATAAGAAGATTAAAAGTGCACCTATTGAAATAAATGAATTTATTATTTGTTTAGGTTTGTTTCGATCAATGATTCAATAAATATTCAGATCCGTCGTTTGACAAATAAATAATAAAATAATAACAATAAAACTTATCATTTGTCTACTTCGTTGATGCGAGGAAAAGAGGAATTTTTTCCATCCCTTTTTAATTATAACGGGGGAAGGGGAATAAGAGAGTTGAATTTTGCAACAGATAATGGAAATAGGGTGAAAGAGAGAGGGAGAGAGAGAGAGAGAGAGAGAGAGAGAGAGAGAGAGAAGACTGGTTCGATGTTAGATAAACTAGGAATGGTACCCTGGAGGGTACATCGAGAATCGATACTGCAAAAAAGGGGAAAGAAAGTTCCTGAACTCGTGACCGGATGTGGCGATTATTTCGCTAAATAGCCACACTTCCGTTAATTGTTTTGACTATATCTTACGTACGCCCTGCGTTTAATCTACCTCGGTACATTCCCCCTTCCCCCTACTTTTTTCACAGTCTATCCTTTTTTTTCTTAATCCTTCCACCACCTCGTAACGTAATTCACTGATGCACCATTATTGCCAAGTGTACGAAGCCTCCCTACCGACTCGTACCGACCATTTTTTATTCTTCTTCCTTTCCTTTTTCCCCTGGGCCTCTATTTATTTTTCACTGGCCTAAAAACCACCCCGACCACAATCCACCTCAATCGACTTATTTTTCCGTCCGGAGTGTGCAACCGCTGCAAAGCAATTGCACGATAATTGCAGGGTTGCAGCGACAAAAAATCAGGGCTTGTACTTGGCTGACAAATTAATTTCGATCGAGTTTTTTTCCCGACACATTTTTCAATCTGTCAGTTTTATTATAAATGCTTTTAAATTTATTGGAAACTTTTAAATTTCATTATAATTTTATTTAATAATGTAATCGTAACTAAGTATATAATTCAATCAATTACAAGCAATTTAAGTATAAGCAGCAAAAATTTAATGACAATTTAATAACATAAATTTATGAGAATCGTTTTTTTGCTTCTTTTTATTAATTGGAAGCTTATTAGGTAGCCATTAATATTTATTAACCAATCAACAATAACGATCACAGTTCTCATCGAATTATCAAATAATTTCCCAAGCTCTGATGATACGTCTAAAAACAATGTTACCCCAGTTTGGTTCGAAATGTCGTATTTTTCACACGATTAGTTTTTGTTTTCCTTTATGAATTGATAGCTCGTCCAGCATCGATGAATACTAATTAACTAATCAGCGATAACAACGATAATTCTCATCGATATTTCATCAAACAATTTTCCAAGCACTGAAGAACCGTCCGAAACAATGTCACCCCAATTTTCCGTCATAATGTCGCATTTTTCACACGCTTACATTTTTTCGCCTCATTAATTGAAATCTCGTCAAGTATCGATGAATAATAATGAACCAATCAACAATGACCGCGAATAATGTGCATCAATATTTCGTCGGTTGGCCAATTGTTCGAGGTGGGGAAAAATGGTACCTCAATTTGGTACCGCTCGTGCCATTTTTGTAATCCACTTTGCCTCTTCCTCCGACCCTCCCCGACCTCTTAATTACGATCTAATTGACACGGTTAATTAATTTCGCGCCCCGCGGTTTTAGCCGCGTCCTGCGGTAAATGCGGCAAAATTTTGGCCCGCGGGAGGGGGTTGGGGGGTAAAGGGTTTGTCCTTCAACTTGCCTCGAGAACGGACAGCGAGTGTACTCGTCACCGGACTCGTAGCGAGGCGATAATAATTATTGTAAGCGCATTTATGACCGCGCTCATATGGCCCGAATGTCACCTGGGAAATCTACCCTTCCCTGCAACCCCCGTGCATCCTGTCACTCCTGACCAACGCGGTCGTGGATACCGCGACCTGTGACGATCCACGGATCGAAGCCCTTTAAAACGGATCGCAAGGGGGAGGGGGGAGAGCCCGCTGACCGCACGAGCTAATTCGCCATTATCAATTTAACCCCCTACCCCTTCAACGAAGCCTGGCATCGAGGAGCGCGTGCTCTCGCAAAAGTATCGTTTTTTTTCAAACGCCATTTTGTTTTTTCAAGGGTCCTCTATTCCACGTTCGATCCACTTGATATTTTCGCGTGAATTATTGATGAACATTGTGCCAATAAATTATTGAAATTTTTGTTAGTGGAATTAACAATATTTTTCTATGGTTTTGTTCTTTATGGATTATTTTACTAATTATTCGAATAATTTAATTTCGTATTAATTATCTTATTTCATTCATATATTTCGATTGTACAATTCAAAATACAACATTGTTAATGACTCATAAAAAAATCCTGAAGGATGTCGGGTTCCCAACTAATGATGATTAATTTTTGAATAATTTTGTGAAACCACTTTCAAAGCTTTTAAAATCTTCTTATTTATTCAACACCTGTAATTAAATTGCCATAAAAATGACATAGGAATTTCATGTGAAAAGTTTTCAAAAGTTCTGGCGGCTTAACGAATTTTTACAAATTATTCACCACGTGTATGTCACTTCAAATTTTTCAGGGATATTTTATTAATTCATTTTTTTCTTTTAATCGTGCAATCAAAGTATGAATTATTAATTCATTTTTTTCTTTTAATCGTGCAATCAAAGTATGAAAACGAATAAAAAATTATTCATCGTATTGCATAATCGTGCAATCAAAGTATGAAAACGAATAAAAAATTATTCATCTGAAAGGTGTAAAGTCCATAACAAATGAAAATAAAAAATAACAAATTCAAAAAAAGAAATGTTATAAACAAATTAAGCCATTGCTCAAATATCTTCGGTCTCTAATTCTTGTTGGCTGATTTTTTTTATTCCTCAACCCTTTCTTTTGAACTTGAAAAGCTCCTTGCTTAAAATTTCCTCGTCATTTTCACAGCAATTGAATTTGATTTTTGTGTATTCACATTGTCCCTACGAAATAATGCATTTTACAAATGACTGCAATAAATAAAAATCTTTTTAACCTCTACCATCTCACGCTCCATTTAATCCGTCCCAAGGGATTCTCCGAATCCAAAATCGTCCATTTCTCGTTCCCGATTCACCAATAAAAAGCAACGTCTTGGGAAAACGAGGGTTAAAAAAACGGCACTTGAGTCGATGAAAAAAAAGAACGACAGAATGCGAACCAATTACTCTTGCCAATACACACGAACGAAACGAAAGAAAAGTGTATCAATAATTGAGCAATTTGTAGGCGAGAGGGAAAAGAGTGGAATCCGAGGCAAATAAATATGGGCGAGATTTCGAGGCAAAGAGCTCTTCCCTCGTGAAAAAAGGGAGTACGCGAAAGAAAAAAAAAAAAAAAAATGAAACGACAAAGAAGCCCGGATGACTGGAGGGATGAGGGCCTTGATGGTCACGACGAAGGGTGAAGCACTCCTGAAGTATTTAACGCGCGATCTCGCCGCGAAATCAGCCACGTTGGCGACTACGAAAAGCGTTTTCTTTTTCTCTTATTTTTTCTCTTCGTTCTCTCGTTCTTGGGAAGTTTCTTTCTCCGATCGTGTACTTTGGGGGTTGAAAAAGGGGCTTGAATTTTTTCGATCTTGTTATGAGGAGGTTTTCGAGGGGTGGAAATTTATCTTCGTGGGTCTTTCTCTCCTGCCAGCCTCTCTTTTTCTCCCCCTTTCGCCCCTGTACCCCCTCTCGACCCCACGATAAATTTACCACTCAGCGATCTCAAAGAATCTTGGCTCGAGTACCCGCGAGTGTATTCGAGTGAACGACCATTGTACATGGTACATCGAAGGTATCGTCGTTTTCGTTTTTTCTCCACCCCCCGCACCAACCCCTCTCTTTCTCATTTTTACCACCCTCTTTGTCTATTAAGCCGGAGTAGCATCGTCCTGGTAGTAAACCGAGGGATTAGTAGAGGCAAAAAAAGAAAATAGAAAAACAAAAGCACCCCTAACGCACACACACACACACACACACACACAAATTCGTCTCCCCTGGAGATTGGATCGCTGGAGGAGGAAGAAAAAAAAAACGTAGAAAAGCGAAAAAGAAAACAAACAAAAAAAATGTCCACGAGCTTCTGTCGGGCCGAATGTTCGATTTTATCGACCAGCCGCGAGTAAAGCGTCGCGGATAAAGAGGAATCGTCGAAGACGATAAAACGAACGAGACGAGGCGGAGGAAAGTACGAAAAAAAATTCAATGTTTCTCTGTCTCCTTCTCTCTCTCTCTCTCTCTCTCTCTCTCTCTCTCTCTCTCTCTCTCTCTCCTCGTTTCTCTCGCGACGATTCGCACGATCGGAGAACGAAAGGAAAAAAATAAAAGAAAGAGAAAACGGCGTTGAATTGTCTCGGGATTGCCGCGACAGTCGTGAAAGTGAAGTAAAGAAGTACCCTCGCACTTTATCTCTCTCGTTCGCTTTGGTGAAGGACGGGAGGATCGGCAGAAATAAAAAAAATGCACGCTCCTTCTAAGAGTCCTGCTGCTTTTCACGAGCTTTTTTTCTACCCTGCATCTCTCTCTCTCTCTCTCTATCTCCCTGTCTCTCTAGTTCTCGATCCTGATAGACTCCATCGTCGCATTCTACTCCTGTTTTTCTCGATACTCAAACTAAGATCGGCAATCATCGACGTGTTGCCATCCGCAGGTATTCAAGCTCGTAACAATAAATAATTATTTGCTGCGATAAAAGCTCCGACCAAGATGATTCGAGAAGGCTTTGGAATATTGATCATCACTTTTCAGTAGCAAATTGTAAGATAACAAAAATGAAAAACGCCGAGATGTGGGAAGAGGTCTGTGTGAGAGTGAGAGAAAACAAGAGATTAAATAATCAATACATTGATCGTGTTTATTGTGCCCTAGTTAATTGCTCTTACGAAAAAATTCTATAACTGTAGTAATTTATTATTACAATCATGTAATATAAACAAGATCGTAGGTGTCGTTTATTTATACTAGTTGATTATAAATATTATATGTATGAGAACAATGATAAAAAAAATTACAAAAATAAAAATAATAATAAAACAACAACAATAATTAATATAGTGCAAAAAAATGAAATGCTAAATACAATTCATATTCCAAAATAACAGAATCTAAATTAGGAGAATAATCCATAAATTATAGAAAAATTCCATCAAAAGTAATCACAGAGAGAGAGAGAGAGAGAGAGAGAGAGAGAGAGAGAGAGAGAGAGAGAGGGAAGAGAGACAGAGAGGTAGAGGAAGAAAGACTCAAACGTTTTGTTGTCGTTGTCGAAAGTTTTCTCAGCCCTGGAGCAAGGTGAAACTTGCTCAGCACCTCTTTCGAGGTTCGCCAAGTACTCTTCCAGCCTCAACCCTCCTCCGTGCCTGGAGCTCAAAGCTTGTAGTATTCGCTCCCTGGAAAAGTACCCCTCTCGTCGGGTTGTCAGGGCGCGAGGGTGAGAGGAAAAGCGAGCCGGTGAACGAGAGATCGAGTAGCCAGAACCCACGCGATCTATCGTGGCGCTGGTGTTCATCGACCTGAGAACGGAACGGTGAGAGGAAAGGGAGGGGGAATGGGAAGGGGTGGCGGTAAAACCGTCGACAATTTTGGCCCGGAGGTCCTTTGGTATAACGGTGCATCCGCGTGTGTTCAGACACCAACAATGCGCGAGGCCGTGCTCCACAGGTCTCGAGTATCAAAATCACCCCTCGCACCCTTCACCCTTCTCCTCGCGCGCTCACCACCTTCGAGATAACTTGGCGCCGCTCGTCTTCTCCTATTTGCTTTGCGCTTCCATTCGTGTGCCTGACGTCATCGTTTCGTATGCACTTTTATCAAACGCTCGATGAAACCTCAGCCCCCCCCCTCCCCACTAAGGGATCCAACGAAAAAATCGGTATCGTCTGGAATACTCGAAGGGTCGATATGGAAACACCTGATTCGCGACCTCTTGTAAACATTTTTTCGAGTTTCTTGCGAATTTACTACGGAAAAAATGTCCATCTTTTTTGTAACGCTCTGTAGAGGAACTGTGGGCCGACAAATACGGGGTTGCGGAAATCGAAAAATTTCTCGACGAATATAAAAAAGGGTGGAGTCGGAGATTTTGACATTTTTTCGACATTTCGATATAGTTTGTGTAGTATTTTGTATGAAACAGTACGTTGTTTAAAATATATAATTATTCATTTCTTGTTCTACACTAATGAAAAACATATCGATTTTTTGCATGAAAGAATAGGGGTTACCGAAATCGAAAACTTTCTTGACGAATAAAAAAACGTTTTATTCCCACAAGAAAGTGTCGACGAACATTTGTATCAATTATGAAAAAAATCAAAAAAGTGATTTGAAGCAAAGACGGAAAATCGATTTTTCGTGCACGGCTCTGTAGTTGTATTTGCCCCCGGATAAATATACATATACAAGCCTCTTAGGGCCATAATTGCGAGCGATGAGTGCTCCTCCAGCGTTCATCTTATTGCGGTGCCTTCCCTCCTCCCCCGCAGCCCACCCCTACACCCCCTGCCCAGCAATCTCTAGGGGAAGCTTGACGCGCCTCAATCTCCCTTTAGATACGCGAAGAGGGACAAAGGAGCCAGGGCCACATTAACGGAAACGTTCAGGCTTCTCGAGTGATGAGATAGCGAGCTCAAAGTGTTCGGTTCGTGGGTGAAGGGGGGTCGGGGGTGGCAGAAAGGACGAGGACACGCGGGGCCGAAGCGCCCACGAAGGGTGGGCGAGTGGAGCTTGAAAATTCGTAACAAACGGGACAAAAGAGTATCTCACGACAACGCCAGACTGAGCAACGTGTTTCCGTTTCTCTTGTGTTTCACTCGTGTCCTCTCTGGCCCAGTTGTTTCATTGTAATTCCTTTACCACGGGGAGAAAACACTCGTCGCAGACGAGGGATGGAAAATTTCACCTTTGCCCTTACCGGGGCATTTTGATCGCTAACAATGAGACAAGACAGGCAGTAAAATTTCACCCGACTCTCTCTCTCTCTCTCTCTCTCTCTCTCTCTCTCTGTTATCTGTTCACCGGCCCCGCTCGGCTCGTTTCTCTCATTCCATTTTTGCCTCCGGTATCGCCCTGCGCATCCAACTGCAACGCCCTCTTTTCAACCCCCGAAAATACGGTCGTAAAACGGCGACCGGAAGTTGCATTCAAAGAAATACAATTTGTTTAACACTGTTTCCTTTTTTTGTTTCGAGTCATGTTATAGAATTACACGTAAATACGAATGGTTATTGCTATTAATAATGATAATAATAATGGGAATAACAAATAAGTGAATTACAAATGCACATGATAAATAAATAACAATAATAATTAATTCCTTTTGATAGAAACAATATTAAAATGAATTATTCGAAAGTAATGAAAATAAAAAAAAATAATAAAGAATCATAGATAATGGTAATGCGCAATAAAAAAAAGTATTTTGAACAAGTAAATATTTGACAGTTACCGAAAATCAAATACATAAAATCAAATTTGTCGCTCAAAAAAATCCGTATCGCGAAAACTGACAATATTTGAAACGAGGGCATGGGCAGGGGAAATGGAGGAAAGTTCTTTGAAAGTTTGCTGTTCTCGAGACGAACCGGTTTCCATTTTCCTTGCCGATTTTGTCTCCGCGTTGAACGAAAAAGTCCATAAGAACAGGGCCGTAGAATGGTCGAGGGGTAAGAACTGAAAAAACAGGTAAGAGCGTAGAATGTGAGATATAAAAGTTAGCAGCGGGACTCGGAAAATTGCTACGTTCGCGAGGCACCCTCGTCAACTTTATCATGTTCGTTAGGAGCCATGAAATACGATTTTACGAGACGTTTTTTTCCCACCCTTATTTCACTTTGTCGCTCTTCATACCTTGGACAAGAAGGGCGGGTCTTGAGGACGAAGGGGGAGGGTGAAGGGCTTTACGTAACTTCTGACGTCACGGAATACTCTCATCACCGTAGTGATAAAATTTACTTTCCTCCGCGACCTTGTTCGAAGTAATCGGATGTTACTCCTTGCGTCGTTTCTTGCTGCTTGATGTCGTACGCATTACGGAAATTGAAAAATTTGTTGGTGCGGAAAGACACCGGCGGGGAAAGAAAAATTTCGCGACATTCATTTATTAAGAAAAATTATATACTGATAACATTACGTTTATTAAAAGTAAATATAGTTTATTTTATATATTTTACTTATCATTTTATTATTACTTCGTAACAATGTTTTATTTTATATTTTTTCAGAATTATTTTTTAGTGATGTTGGATTTGTTTATATTTTGAGGGAGGCGTCTTACTTCACTATCCAATGGGAGACTTTGAACAAAAACAAATATCGCTTTTTCTTTGGATCACCCTAATGCATAAAGGATGATTTTTTTACAATTCTAATATGTAAAATATTATACAGTATGGATCACGCTAGTGCTTGTAATATCTTCTTCACTTATTACCCTACTCTGTGAAATAAAAATCTCATTTTAGGCACATCTTAATTTATATTTTTCACGACAGCATTTTCATGATGCATGACACACCATTTACCTGGATCGCCCAAAATAACTAAGCATCCTTTTTCCTGCAACTCTAATATATGCAAGTAAAGGCCAATTTTCAGTCTCGTTTTAAGCCGATATTAACCGAGAAGCCGATATCAAGGGTGATCGTTCCAAGTTTTTTTTCGACGTGATCCTTATTATCGACGACGGTTTTTCCAGCCGCACACGTGACGACGTCTCTCCCGTATCACAGCGACGACGTTATCGCTACACCTGCACGAAAAGCAAAAAAAAAAAATAGAAAAAACCATCGGTAAAAAGAACAGCCCCGAGTTAAATGCCTCCGCTCGACGGAGTACGAACGTCGAAGCGAGAACAAAAGAAGCGTCGCTTTATGGGTTGAAAAAAAAACGAAAAAAAAAACAAGAAACGTGA
>JAPYZJ010005273.1:0-11886 GCA_030522765.1 Ophioninae sp. B BG-2022a
ACGGGGGCCAACGCGAACATCTTTTTTGTCCCTATTTGTTGTTTTTTTTTTTTATGACGAATGCTACTTGGCAACTTATTCGATCGACAAGAGTTTATCGACCCTCGTATATGTATATCCTTATATCTACGGGTGGGTGGTTCTATATATATTTTATTTATATAAACAATTGCGCGCGCCTGTGTGTATCCGCGCTTACAATACGCATACTCATTTTTTTTTCCTACACTTCCATAACACAATTTTTGTTTTTCCTCGATTTACGAGCTACTTCCGTTCGACACGCATCGACCGGATCAGTCAAGTATATCCTTTGTTCTTTCGCACTCGCTGAAGCTCGGAATCTCGTCCTTAGCAATGTTTTTCTTTTTCCCCCACTTCCCCTCCTCCCCCCACTCCTCTATACCTATAAACACAGAAATGTACACATTTTGATTCTCAATCGTGCAAATGTCAGTCGGACGTAAATGCGCGGAGATAGGAAGACAAAAAAACATCTACCACCACATTGACCTTCCCTCACTTTTTTCCCCCGCGTTCCGTGAGAACGCTGTATTCTTCGTTTCTTTTTTGTTTCTCTCTCTCTCTCTCTTCTTCGCGTCTTTGTTTCCAGCGACGGTTGGCCGCGCTAACCGCGGTTTTGTTCCGTTTCGATAACGCGCTTGCCTTCCGCGATATCCCGAGGAAAAAAAAAAAAAGATATTCCGCAATTGTTGTGTTTCATCGTTCTCGGCATCGACGTAGATCGTGTATTAGTTGGTCGCTGAAAGGAGCGCACGCGCGTTCTCTCGTTTCGTACGATATTACATTCGTGAACGTATGACGAACGACGAATAGCGCGGTATAACCTAAAAATAACGTCTAAACGAACGGGTACGAATAACGTATTAAAATTATAAGCGAGGGCTTTTGATTCGTTGAAAATATAAACGCGCATGCGCGTGCGCGTGGGTACGAATTTTCGGGAATAAATATTCCCGTCCCGCGTCTCCAGACGCCAGACAAATTCCAAGTAGTTTCCTTCGCAACTCTCGTAGCCGTTTTTTTTCCTCCCCCTTTCTTATTGCTTTTTTATGCCTGTATTCGCCTTCTCGTCCTTTTTTCGTCTCTATCCCCCGACCTCCAGCCGCACCGCCGCTCTCGCTGTCTTTATCTTCCTCGCGTTTGCTCGCGCGCTCTCTCGCTCTTCGTTTTCTTCCGTCTCCCTCCGTTCATTCACCCACGCCAAAGGAGCAACCCAAGGGGCATGCGATATGTATTTGCGTGGACTCGGTTGGTCCAGCCAGCCAGACGTGAGGTCTATCTTGTTTCTCTCCTGCGTATTCATCGTGCCATTATACGTATATCGGATAAATACAGTTCTCATCATTCACGAGCCATTACAGTTTAATGGGCCGAGCGTTAATGCACATGCAGTTACCATTGACGCACACACATACACACGCGCATGTACACAAATTACATTTATACGTAGGTGAATTGGCGTTGCGATTTTCCTGCGATAGAATTAGACGACCGCGATTTTTGGTTCGACCTTAGATACCGGTGTCACGACGAATAATAAAAACACGAGCGGTCGCGCATGCGCGGTATCCCATTTTCGTCACGTTTACGCGGGTCTTCCCCTCCCCCCTCCCCGCCGCTGCCCTCCGCCATCTATGTGGCTTATACGAAAATAATTCGTTTCTAACGCGCTTGCGCGATTGTTACGATTCGTCCAACGGCTTGTGAACTTTTGACGTGCCTCGGAAAATCGTTCCGAAACGGTGAAGCGCGGAGGCGCGTTTTCTTGTATCTTTTCAAGCTCTGAGATCTCGTGGATACCTATAGGTACGAAAATACGTAAGGCGGGCGCGTGTAAACAAACGCGCGATTGGGCAGCCATTGTTTGCTATATCTCGGAATAACGCGGTTCTGGAACTGCGCACTCTCGTCGCGACTGTACGGGATACGCGTGTTTTGTTGCCCTCGCATGCTCGTTCTCTTTTGTACGGATGCGGAGGGGTGGGGGGTGAGTCTGCTTTTTCGGCTATTGCCCACTCGTATCCGCGTGGAAAGGAAATTGCGAATTCTGATGGATCCGTGCATATGCTTGAACTGTGTAAACACGCGTATTTTTGGGACGCGCATGCGCGCCACTCGATTTAAAACTAACGCACGGTTGAAAGCGCGAGCGGACATTTGTTGCGTCGTTGACGTAAACAAGAAATCGTTCGAACAGTCCCGATCGATCGGTCATTCGCGCAAGCATGTTTCTAACCTCGCGAACATCGTTTTAATTAATTGGAAAAATCGAAAACGCTATATTTTTTCACAAATCCAAGAATTACGTATGGATTTGTCGCGTTATTCGATTAATTACCTGAATTATGGGATTTGTTACGTTTACAGATTATAATTATTGCACAATTTAATACGCAATATGCACTCGTATTTATTCGTAATAAAAGTAGCATTTCAATAACAAAAAGATATATATATATATATATATATATATATATATATATATAATATATAGAATTTTGATAATTCATTTTTAAGTTTTTTTTCGCGTGCAACTCTGGCCACATGGGTCTCGGGACTTTTGTGAAAATATTTTCTAACCACTTTAGAAATTTTTCTTCTGAACCCTAAAATACGCTGTGGTGGATTTACCACCAATTGACTGAATAGGAATTTCAATGGTGATTCCTCAGCGAAAGACGAATTGAATGCATGTATCCTCCGTTGTATTGCCTCAAGAAGATTTAGTTAATCCTCAACCCGTGAAGGCACCTCAATCCCGGGAACCTGGGACGTTTTTGTCTACCCGCCACCCCACCCACAATTGTTCATGAAAAAATCTGCAAAAATTAATGATTTATCTTTAGAATATACTTTTCAAGAAGACATAGTTGTTTTTTATTTTTAAGATTTTTTTTTTCGTCAAATATTCAGCAACTCGTGGAAAAAAACGTTCATTTCTTCTTTCAAAAAAATATATAGTAGCTAAAAATTATAGAAACATTTTTTTCAATATCAGTTTTTAAGACAAAGTTTGCCCTTTACAAAAAAAAATTATATCCACTTAGGAAATAACTACCAGAAAAAAAATGATAAACTGATTAATTATTAATTACGAATAATTATTAATTATTGATCATTATTGAATTACAGTTAAATAATTCTTAAGTTTATTTAACCATTTAATTATTTAATTATAATTAAATGGTTATACTTCGAAAAATTTCGAAATAAAATTTTGGGCCAGGCAAAAACGTCCCGCGTTCACGGGTTGAGGGTCAAATGCACTATATTTTTATTCAGTATATAAGAACGAATACAATCACAACACAATCGATAGCATCGTTGCCTCGTGCCCTTACTTGGATGGGTGACCGTTTCGCCACGCATTGCTATACGCAGGACGAGAAATATGATTGTGTACAAAGTTTGTTCAAAAAGTAAAGTGACTTCAAATTTCGCGGGCTACGTATATTCGATTGTCGATTATTTTTTATGTCGGCACACATGTCCTCAACGTATGTTGACGTTATTAACCATTTTGCATATTTAGTTTGTTTTTGATAGATTTAAATTCGTTTGCTAATCGAAAACTATAATGCATCTGTTCACACATCGTTGCTCGTTCGCGATTGTTTTAGCGAAAAACAAGACCGTAATTATTAGGGTGCTTCTTATTTTTCGATTTTTGAAAAGTAACTGCGTCAACCCGCCATTCGCTCCTGTCATCCAAAAAACGAGCTCATTATTTTTATTTTATTTTTAAATCAAATTTTAGGGGTCGCTACCGAGCATCAAAGTTTCAATATTTTGTTTGGGTTTGTTTGGCTTTGTTTCTTCTAGAGGGTTTGCTTGTAGAGAAATTATATGCTCTATGAAAGTAGTGAATGATTTGACGGAGTGGGAAGTGGCATTAATGGAAGAGTACAACAAATCAATTACCAACGATGAGGAACAAAAACAATACCTTCTTTTAGTTGTGAAAAATTGTAGACAGAAGTACCCAAATACAAATAAAAATACATCGTTATCATAGTTGATTTTTCATTATCATAACTCCTTACTAATTATATGATTTAAGAATGATTATAATTTTTTTCACCGAATAAAAATACTATTGAAAAAAAAAATTTTTTTTTAAATTTTACTGGCCGGTAGCGACCCCTAAATATTCCTTTAAAAATCTGAAAAAAATAATTTAGTACTTTTTTGGATCATAGAAGAGAATGAATGGGTGACGCGAGTAGAATTAAAAACAACATTTTTTTTTGCCCGTTATTGGAATAAGCGCTGGCACGGGGTGGGATATGAAACCGGAACTGCGACTGACCAAAAGGCTCAAAATCCCGAATTTGAATATTCCGAAACTACAAATTTTGTAAATTTTTTGGTTTTGGGTTTGTTTAAAATTAAGGGTTTAAATTTCTAACTAACGAACCCAAACAAATTTCGTGAACCTTTTGCTCGCTTCTCCTTTAGGAAATTTGTGGTTTCGGAATTTAAAAAATTCGGAAATTTGAGCCTTCTGGGCAATCGAAGTTCGTGTTTCCTACCCAACCCCACTGGCACAAGCGCCGGATTTGTAAAAAAAATAGAGACAGTGGAAATCTCGTTAATCCATTCATGCCCACCACTAATTACACAGGTCTGCAAATTGTAACTTTTATTTTCCCCTTTGAGATTCAATGACTGATTCTAGTGTATTTAGATGCGCTTATTACGAATATGAACTCAGTTTTCCGCCATCTCATCTAGTTTTCCCGGAAAACTCATTTTTTTATTTCCGTAAAAAACAACACCTTTGTAAGGAAATATATTTCAAATTAAATTAAATAAATTACAAAATGGATTCTACAACTATGCCCTACATAAATTTACAACTATACCCTAATAACGACCTCATAAGCAAATGACCTAAATTTTTATGTTTTTCCGAGCTATTACTGCAGGCCATTAATTGAATTAGATAAATACAATTAAACCATCAATTAGGAGCAGTTCCTAGAACCTAAATAAAGGTAATTAGTAATTTTATTCGAGAAAAGGCCATTACCATTAGTATTATACGGTTTTATCTGAGACCACCTAGGGTATTTTGGTAAAAAATAAAAATATCAAATAACAAAAAAATCTGGACGTGTTGGAATTTTTTCATTATTTTTCTCAGCGTTCCAAAATGTATCGGTATCAACCATCAAATCTCGAAGGGGTAGATCCCTGTAGACCTGTGTTATATGACGAGGAAAGTGATTACTTTGAAGGGGACAAAATAGATATTGATGAATAAATAAATATTTTTTTCGGAAAAATAAAAAGTCACCTTATTTTTTGAACAAAGTTCGTACTTGCGGGTAGAAGCATACACACACACACGTGTATATATGTATATATTTTATTGTAGAAAAAAGTAAGTCGGGTTGGCGTGGGTGGAGGAGGGGCAGACCCAATTGGGCAAGGGCTCCAAGAAGGGTCCGTGGGTGAATCCACGTCGAGTGGTCACTGGTGGAGGCAACAACAACAACATCAGCAACAGCAGCATCAACAGCATCATTCTCCCTATAATCATCATCAACAGCAACATCACCATCACCATCATCATCATCATCATCATCATCACCTTCAACATCATCATCAGGGCGCTTACTATCCGTCCCAATCGATCACTCAAAACATTCCACTCAGTACAATGAGACAATCTTACATGCAGGTTGGTTCTTATCTTCGCCATGAATTCGTCTCGATCATTCTGCACTCGATGTACCCCAATGTGGGATTAGCCGTTGGCATAGCCAGGACTTAACGGAGAAGGGCAAAAATTCACCTCTCCCTTTTGGAATTTCCGATTCCCTGCAGAACAAAAATATCGACTCGAAATCATTAAGGTAGTACTAGCGGATTGATTAGTCAACAGTATATCTATAATTTTTGGATTCTGGAAAAAGATACACTACGTTCGATTTTTTCGCACTCGAGGTTGGAAAATGTCCGAGAAATTTCGAACGTATTTTTGATGAAATATTATGAAGTATTGAGTGCAATTTAAAACAAAATTATTTTGTTAAAAATCCGCGAGAAAACACAGAGTTTGTTTATTTCAAAGTTTACAGTGATAACGCAGTGATCGAAGTATTAATTTTCGATACGCGTCACGAATCTCGCCTTTTTTGTGATCACAAAAAGCTATTCGAATGCAAAAAAAATTTAACTCCGAATTTCATTTTATTGGCTTTCAACGAAATCAATCTTTTTCTCAAATTTGCTTCGGTATATTTGAAGTTTGGAAATTACGCAATCGTTATTTAGGATTCTCACTTGCAATTAGTGATTTATTAGCGTACTTGGCGAAAATGATTTACAATGATAATAAAAATAAATAATTGTAAATAAATTTTGTTGAAATCTAACGAAGAAAACTTCAATTACCATGAAACGTAAATTTCAATCGCATAAAAATTGCTCTCGTTCTTATCCTCCGAAATAGCACAGTAACCCTTAAATTTAACTTGTTTTTATTGCTTTTTTTTATTTCACGATATTCCCGAGCAGATCGAGCGATTTTAAAACTCAACGTTCTCGGTGTCATTTTCTCTTCGAGAAATCGATCAAGCTATTTTTCGTGCCTGGTTACCAGGTTGTGACCAAATCGCATCCTGTCGTTAGAGGAGCTGGAGACCTCTTAAGGTCTCTCGATCGCGATAAACCATCGAATTAGGGCAACCCCTTACGTAGCTTCTCGTAAATTGCAATAGCCACAAAGTGAATCCAACCACACGAGAGTCTCTCGAACCTATTACTAAAAGTGATCTTTCAAAAGTTTTCTTAACCCAACGCAATTGCGTTGTGTTTGGGTTTGCAAGCAAACTTCAACGTTCTTTTTTTTTGAGAAAATAAAAACATTGGTTTTTTCTTTAATTTGGAAAACATTGAAAAAAAGTAACGAGTTCAAAATAAAAATAACATTTGACATTCAACACTTCGAAAAATAAACGCGTTGTTTTAGATTTTTAATGTTTACCAGTAAAAAGAATAATTAAGAAATAGTGATTTTTTTTCCCAAACCCCGATAAGCTCCATCAAACATTTTCTTTTTCATTCCAACCTACAACAAAAATTGAATAAAAATAAAACGAAACTAAGCATTTTTTTCATCAGTTTGCTCGGGGAATTTTTTTCAGCGATGTAGAATTGCTGGAGCGTACATAAAAAAATCAGAAATTTCGATTTTTTCTATACTGACTTTTTAGCGAATATACAACAAAAATTGAATTCAAAATCAATGAATAAAGCTAATTCTAACATTTTTTTAACGATGTTTCTTCAGGACTGCAATGGTAACATTTTTACCAAATTATTAAATTATCTCTCATACCTCTTCGTCACAAAGGATTTGTTTTTTAATTTTTAAAAATGCTGGAACACAGATTACATAATAAAAAACCAAGATTTTTTTAGATCCCTGACTTTTCAAGGTTTCCTAATCATGAAGGATCAAAATAAGTAATCTTTCTGTACTTTTCACAAATAGCAGTAGCCACGAAATAAATACATCCACTCTACCTAAATTTTATATAATTTGAAAATCTCTTTTTTTAATTTGGAAAACGTTGAAAAACGTACAAGTTGAACGTTGAAAATATGCCTCGACGATAGTGTGAATAGCGAATATAATAATGCCAAATACCCTGAACATTAATACGTTACATCGATGACCCGAATGTTAACGACGATTTATTCGATCTGATCGATACTTCTCACCGCCTCACCATCCTTTCCCTCCGCTGGGGTTTCTCGAGACTTTTCAATTATCTCACCGTTTTTTTTTCGCGATCTTTGTTTCCCGACTCGGTAATTGGCTGGTACGAGCGAATGCGTGACTTAGCGGTCACCCATCCGGGTACTGACCCGGAAAAAAAAGATCGGTAAAGCGACACACTGATCGTGGGTTTTATTGGTCGCTCGAAAACAAGGCTGTTTTTTTGAATTTTTAATGAGATTATGAATAAAGAAATTCATGTCGGTTTTTTTTTGGGTTAATTAATACACTTTTGGAATACATTTCTGAAAAAATGTATTATTTATATCACGCACTTTTAACATGAAAAAACATTTGGCCAGTCATCGAAGTTTGCGTTCTTGAAATGAAACGAAAATCGATTGATTGTTTAATCCATTCCTTTTTGCTGCTTTAGAATGCTAAATTGGCCCACACGCGTTTGCGTTTATGTACTATAAATTCATAACCTCAATTTGCATGAAAAAAGGCGTGTTTTGGGTAATGATAAAAATTAATAAATAAATGAAAAAAGGAACGCTGCAAATTTTGACGTTATTGAAGATTGCTCGTTTTTTGCTCGCTTTTTAGTTTTGGGAAGGGAAAAAACGTTGCAGGTGGTCAAGTCCAGTGAATACGATGACCGAGGCCACCGTTGTTGTTTTTCGCCAAAACAATGACGAGCAAGCAACGATGCGTGATTAAGGTGCATTATCATCGTTTTTCTAAATCAAAAAGTCGCCAAGCACACGAAAACACGTCGCGACCTTTGTATCTATAAAAAAAAAAACAAACTAAATATGCAAAATGACTGATAAAATCATCATACATTAGGCACACGCGTGCCAACAAAAAAGAAAATTGTAAATCGAACGCAACCAGCTAAATTTGAAAAGTCACCTTATTTTTTGAACGAACCTCGTATATCTGCAAATTTCTGGTATACCCCACATTGGTGTAACGCCGTTGAACTGGGTCACAGTAAATATATCAATCAATGAATTCCCCTCTGTTTCTTCGCGACTCTCCAAACCCCACTTCCCTGTGCCAAGCATGGATCCGAAAACGAATGCAAACATCGCACACGCGAGAGATGAAGCGAGATTCAGACGAGCCGATTCGTCCCTTGACGTCTGTATCGCGAACTCTGACGTTTTCATTGAGCAACGATTATCTATCGTCGCTTTTGGGTCTCATATTGTTTTGTCAATCGTTCGCCAAGCGTATCGCCCTCGTAACGTTACTGGTGTTGTCTTGTTCCTTTGGGTTCCAGCTGACATGGGTATTCCACGACGACGAGGCGCAAATAAACAAGAAACTGCCGAAGGAGTTGCTACTCAGGTAAAACGAAGAAAAAATAAAATTAACGTTTCTTGGTTCATATCAGTGACTGTGTTTCGGTTTTGGAACAAAATGAATATGTTGATAATTATTTATCGCAGAATACTTTCGTATCTGGACGTGGTTTCGTTGTGCCGATGTGCTCAGGTGAGCAAAGCCTGGAACGTGTTGGCGTTGGATGGCTCAAATTGGCAAAGGATCGACCTCTTTGATTTTCAACGCGACGTCGAGGTACGTCGTTTCAATTTTTTTTTTTTTTCTTTCTCGAACAAAAAGGAAATACATTATTTATGACACTTGTCTTATTGGATAGATATTTATTCCAGGTGTCTTGCATTGGCTGTGACATGACCCAACTTACAGATAGCGTTTACGTTTTTTTTTCCATTTCTATGTACATTTTGCCTTACGTTAGAAATATATAATATAAAATATATTATAATAATTCTTAAGCTAACTCCAATTGCTTTGTTTTTTTTTTTATCATCGTCCTTTCGCGAAGGACTTTCGTATAAATCGGTACTTAGTTATCGATAATCGAACAACGATAATGAAAAATTTTTAAAATTTGTGATTTTGAATTTTATTAGATGCAAGTTGAAATAAATAAATTTATTTAATTATTTTTTTTTACTAGCTTTAAAATGATTGGAGTGTTTATAGAATTGGATAAACCAAATAAATGATGAACTTTAATTATATTTTTTATTTCATGAGAATTTCTGTTATCAGTAGAATGCTTTTTTTCACGACGTGAAAAGAGAGAAATGTATCGTGCAATTTTTGCATTATGACACATATGTGAGAATTCGAGGTGGAATACTGGTCTGAAAAAAAGCCAAAATTGGAAGAAAATTATCTTTTGGAACGATCTCAAAGTATTTTTTCATGATCCAGACATCGTTGATTAAACGTAAATTGATTTCTTCGTGCTTTTTCATTTACTAAAACTCAGAACGAGTTTATCTTTAAATTAATTTTTTACACAGCTTGGTGCTCCAATTTCCGATAATACTGATACGTTATTAAAAACAATTTTTAGAACCAATTTAAAAATGTTGATTTTTGCTATTCTTTTTTTGGCAGAAAGCATTGAAAAAACGTAATTTTTTTCTTCTTTTCGCCGCCGTTTTGATGTTTTTGCATGTGTATAAAAAATTCAAATTCCATCGGACTGTGATGTATCGAACATAAAAATGAAAAATTTTGCTTCTTTTTTTTTGATCGCCCATTTCCGGTATGTTTGGGTTTGTTTGGGTTTGTTTGGGTTGAAATTTTCGTTGATCGATGTTTCCAGGGACCAGTGATAGAAAACATCTCCAGACGTTGCGGTGGTTTTCTTCGGCAGTTGTCGCTTCGGGGATGCCAAAGTATTGGGAACAATTCGATGAGGACCCTAGCTCAGTCGTGCCCAAACATCGAGGAACTGAATTTGAGTCAGTGCAAAAAAATCTCGGACGCTACCTGCGCGGCGCTGAGCAGTCATTGTCCAAAGTTACAGAGGCTTAATCTCGACTCGTGTCCCGAGATAACGGATCTCGCCCTCAAGGACATATCCGACGGTTGTCCCCTCTTGACGCACATTAATTTGTCATGGTGCGAATTGTTGACGGACAACGGTGTCGAGGCACTCGCGAGGGGATGCCCCGAATTGCGGAGCTTCCTGAGCAAAGGCTGCAGACAACTCACGGATCGTGCCATCAAGTGTCTCGCTCGCTTTTGCCCGAATCTCGAAGCTATCAATTTACACGAGTGCAGGGTAATCGTCAAACTTCATTAAACAGAATTTAAATTTAAATTTACATTTTATTTTTATTTATTTTTTAATTTAATTATTTATTTATTTTCTAATTTAATTATTTATTTGTTTTCTAATTTAATTATTTATTTATTTTCTATATATAGAGTTTTATTTGTATAACTTGGAATACAAGTTTTTTAAAAAATTTTCCTTACATATTATTCCTTATTTCTAGCTTAAATTAATTTATTTTCTTATTTTATTATTAATTAATTAATTTTAATTTTTATTTTTATTATTTTTTTAATATTTACAGAAGACGTTTCTGTGCCGCATTATATTCAGGAATTTTCTCAATTTTGTCAAATCATTAGATCGCAGATAAAAGAAAATCGGAATTTATTTGTTAAATTCCATTTTATTTTTTTGTTTACGCTATAAATATTTATTCAAAACTTTGAATTCACAACGTTGGATTTATGAATTCTTTTGCGTTTTTTTAATGAGAAATATTTTATCGAGAGAAAAAGTTTTGGGGATAGTTGTAACAAGTTTATCCAGTTTCTCATTTTCCGGATGGTGTCAAGTTTCCATCTGTAATGTCACTGATGTTTTTACATTTCGCAGAATATAACGGACGACGCGGTGAGAGAATTGAGCGAGCGGTGTCCGAGGCTTCACTACGTTTGCCTTTCGAATTGTCCAAACTTGACGGATCCATCACTCGTCACGTTGGCCCAGCACTGTCCTCTCCTCAGTGTTCTCGAATGCGTTGCCTGCACTCACTTCACAGACGCCGGATTCCAGGCGCTCGCCAGGGTCAGTTAATCCCTGGTGTATGATTAATTATGAACCCTTTGCACTCGAGGCTTTTTTCGTTTGGGCGAATTAGCGATATGAGAAGTTTCGCGATAAGGGTGGGGAATTACTCTTAAGAGAGAGCCGCACCCGCGACAAAACTTCGACGCAGCCTCGGTTCGCGTCGGTAAAACAAAATTAGCGCGAGCTACTGCTATCTACCGCGAGGCAA
>JAPYZJ010005274.1:0-13072 GCA_030522765.1 Ophioninae sp. B BG-2022a
GGACAAAGTTTAGCGAGTAACCAGAGCTCCCGCGAGCATTCGAACTGAGATTTCCCCCCGTCGTTCCCCCCCCCCCCCCCCCCCTCCTGCCCCTCGTGCCTCTCACCACTCGGCCCAACGAATGCTCGCTCTTTCTCTCTCGCCTTTTCGATCCTCCGATTCCCTCCGTTCGCAGATCATAATAAAATTCATTCTCTTCCTCTCTCGGAGCATATATGCATGCGCGCGGAGGTTCGCGAGAACCTGGAGCAAGGAGAAAGAACGCGGGGCGGAGGGACCGAATAGGTGACCTTGACAGGCGCAATCCTTTAAGAGAGTCGCATGGTCAACGTTCCAGGGACCTTCGGTGAGGTTCTTTTCTCATCTCGTTGTTGTTTTTCTCATGGTACTCTGATACGGCTGAACCATGAAACCGTCTTCTGTATAAATGGAAATACAGTGATATTCTTACGTTGAGAACGAAAGTGATTTTTTGTAACGCGGTCAATAAGAGTTTCCGGACGGTGAGACCAATGTACCCATATCAGGGGGTGACTCCAAGGTACCTGACCCATGTAAGGCCCATCTTATTTGTTTTTAAGTACAAAAAGAACTATGAATGTTGGAATAAAACGAAAATGTTTATTTGATGATTTATTTAATAATTAACGTATTAATCGTAATTTTGGTTCGGAAAACAATGTTCAATATTAAGTGTGAGCTTTTTTGAAAAAATCGTCTTCTGGACCTTATTCAGACCACTGTTTCTTAATAATGCCATACCCGGTGTAATTTCGTACATAAAAATTTGAAAAATATATAATCTTCAATTTTAAACTTAAATTTTGATAACAACATGTATAGTGCTGATAAACCACTACGTATAATTAGAATAGAGATTCACTAAGTAATATTGAAAATATTTTTTGTTTGGGTTTTAGTACGTCGAAATTTAAGAAACGCCATTGTATCAGGCACTGGAGCTTACGTGGGGCAGATATCTTACGCAATATCACTTTTCGTCCCAGTGTTTAATTATCTCAATTGCACGTAGCCGCTGGTTACTTTTCGAGAATATCTCTGCCGCGCAGATTACTATTTCGCAATTAAATGAACTCGAGATACCGGCTATATCCGAGTTACGATATTCACGGTAAATACGATACAAAGGAACATGTCGGATGACGGGGGGGGGGGGGGGGGGGGGGGGTGAAAAAAGAGTGGGGTAGGAAACCCGAACTTCGAATGACCAGAAGGCCCAAAATTCCGATTTTGAATATTCCGAAACTACAAATTTTGTAAATTTTTGGGTTTGTTTAGGTTTCTTTAAAATCAAGGGTTAAAAATCAAACTAAAGAACCCAAACAAACCCAAACAAATTTCGTGCTTTTGCTGGCATGAACTTTAGGAAATTTGAAGTTTCGGAATTTGAAGCCTTCTGGTCAATCAAAGTTTGGGTTTCCTACCCCATCCCGTGAAAAAAGGAGGTGGGCATCCATAAAAAAAGCACCCTGTACGACTGGACCCATATATATAAAAATATATTCCATGATAATATTTACTGCAAGTGAGCTTTAATTTTATCCCATCAAAGGAATGTATCGAATAACCAATCACTCTGTATATAGACGCGGTTAAACACCCGGTTAAAAATCTACGTGTGGAGACTATTTCTACACGATGCCAAGAATTTTGTGGAAAATGTTTCAAGGAGATGTTAGATAATTATTGTTAACGCACAGAAAGAAGTCTCTGAGAGGATAATTATATTTATCGTTAGTATTACCATATATTAGGTGTACGGTATTATTAACCACATATATCGTATTATTAACTATATAATATAATTGTACTCTCAAAGAATACTATATTTTTTTCTCTTTGAGTAGACGACCAAACCACTTATTAACGATGAAGCATCCTAGTTTACATCACGTAGCGTGCATGTTTTTTTTTTTGTGACGTCTCCTCTGAAGTAGTTTTAAGTTTCATCATATAATCTCTTGTCGAACAGTTTCTATTATTTTCTTCCCTAATTTTCAATATTTCTTATCTACCAGTCATATCAATCGATGCTCCAGTTAAAATAATAATTTCTCAAAAATCTTATTATTTAGCCCAACCAGACTCATACACTTTTTTTACGTGATAAAATTAAATTTTCCTTGCCCAAAAATTCAACGTTTCTTCGATCTTCGAGCAATTTTCATTTGACCATTGAATTTTTGGGAAGTTAAAATTTAATTATACATTAAATTTAATTATACATTAAATTTAATTATACATTAAATTTAATTATACATTTAATTTAATTATACATTTAATGAAATTATACATTCAATTTAATTATACGTTTAATTTAATCATACATTTAATTTAATTATACATTATTTTCACATTCCGTTCTATAAATGCAACATTATAAACAAAACGAAGTGAAATTTGTCACGTATCGGTGCAGGAAATATTTTGTCTCTCTCAATCGACGTCCTTACTCTCCGGAATATTTTGCCACGTTGCCTCCGTTCACCGTCAGCGTGGTGTATAAAGCTTGACCCAAATTTTATACGATGACCGTTATTTACGTTCGATCGAAAAACGTACCTAATGCAGTTTCGAATCTCTATCGAATTGCTATCGTTATTTCGATCCTTCGATTCAAGGCTCAAAAGACGATGAACCACGTGATAGTCGAATTTTTGAAACCGCGGTTTCTCAAGTATTAAACACAACCGATAATAAACATTTATAGTAAAATAAAAGCATAAAATTCTTTGACTATGAATTCTATAAAGACTCATGCTCAATTTTCTTGACTGAAAACTTAGCCGCCGATGAGAAAATGGATTTCGAACATTTGTGAGGTTATGTCGCTTTTCTATGTGTCCCCAACTATTTCACGTGGATTTCCAAAAAACTTGGAATCAACAGGAAATTGGGGACTGAAGTGAACTAAAGGAAGTGAAAATTCCGAGAAGAGAAGAAATAAAATGGGGGATGGGTTTTTTCTTTTAATTTCTTTTTACTTTTGTTTGGGTTTATTAAATATTATAACTTTATAAAAAAAAATATATGCAGAATATACAAAAATTAATGACAAAAGTATATATAAACACATATAGTTTTATCATTAATTTTGTGTAACCCATGTATCAAGCCTGATAAACGCACTTTAAAAAAAAAGAAAACTAAAAAATATCGATCGTAATTGGAAAAAGGTCCGCCGGTCAAGCTTCTCTCCTGTTTGCCTGAGAATACACATTTTGATACAAATACACGAGTAACATCGAGAGCTCAATCGTGGGGTGAAAAGAGGAGGAAAAAAGAAGAGTACAGGACCGAAAGTGGCGTGCGCCGGGAGTGCGAGTTGAAGTTCAACGAGGGTCATTCCTGAGTCATAGACCGGACGCCCGTGACGGCTGGTTCGGGGCTGATGTGCCCGCACCAACAGGCAACCCAACCAGGGAACTATTCCAGAAACTTCCGATGACGAATTCTACTGGGATAACGAACTTTCAAACTTCCCCACTTTTCTTTCACCAGTAAATCACGAAGCTTTTAATTTCATTGTCACTCATTAAGAGCTAATATCAGTGTTCTATATAGAAATAAAATCGTTTATTTATCCTTTTGAGCAAGAAAGTGCTAAAAACCTTTTTTGTTGTTTTTTAATATATATTTTTTTAATATAAAAAAAACAGACAAGTGTTGTTTTTGAAGGTATTATTTATACACTTTATAAAAAAGTGAAACGTTTGTTTTAACGACTAATTGATCAGCAATAATAGGAAAACTTAATATATATCGATTTTTTGGATAATTATTGATAATAATAATATAACGTCAATTCTTTAATTAGTTTTATAAATCGACAATTTCTTTAGTGAACCGTTGAATCAGATGTAAATATCATCGAATTTGACTTCAATTGTTGAGAAATATGGAAAGTTAACGTTTTTAAGTGTTAATGGATTATCAAATAAGTTATTTATGAGGCTAAACTTGTACGAGATGATCTAGATTTAAATTTCGACGATTTCCACATTTTTCACTCACTTTTTTTTTTGGCAGTCCTTAAGGTCATTGAGTAACTATAATTATAGTTACTCAAAATTTCCATACATATCAATATCGAAAAATTTCACGACGAACAGTATA
This sequence comes from Ophioninae sp. B BG-2022a, assembly GCA_030522765.1. Taxonomy (NCBI): domain Eukaryota; kingdom Metazoa; phylum Arthropoda; class Insecta; order Hymenoptera; family Ichneumonidae; species Ophioninae sp. B BG-2022a. The sequence goes on from JAPYZJ010005274.1 coordinate 4,138, forward strand.
ATATAAAAAATGAGGCTTAGAATAAAAATAATATAAAACAAAAAAGAAAATAATGTAAAATAAATATAAATAACAAAAACACTAAATAATACATTAATATAAAAAACAAAATAATAAAAAATAAGAAATAAAAAATAACATAAAAAGAAGGCTTCTAATAAAAATAATAACTTTATTGCTGATAATAAACCAGAGTAGATGACAAACGACGATAGTAAAAGTCAATCAATGCGAATTGTAGCATCTCCACCGAACATGTACGAGCGAAAATTGTTGTCGTCAGAATTGATCCAAGCTCGATCCTGCAATGCTCTTGCTTATTGCATAGCACGTTGGGTACCGTCGCTAATAATATACACATATACACGTATCCATAAAAGCCCACGGATATACATATCGTATATACGTATAGACATGCATATGAACCGCGACAACACGCTCGCAGGACATCGGAATGTACCGGAAACGCGCACTTACGCAAGTGATGCACAGGCCAGGCAATGTGCGCGGCCAGTCTATAACAAGTCGAGAATACGTTATAGGGTCGAGAATTTATATACATAAATTTATGTCCAGAAGGGAGAGAGAAAGAGTGTGCGGAAAGGTTAGAGGGAAGAAAGGAAAAAGTTTACCCTGCCAAGTTGCGCAGAAAGGGAAAGTGCACTTGAATTAAGTACTTTCCAGTATTTGTCCTCTTAACCGAATATCTTATTAATTATTTTTTTAACTTTTTCCTTTTGTTCAAGGAAACGCTGATTTATTAATTATCTATTAGCAATTATTGTTTATTTCTTTTTGGGCATCCATTTGTTTCGACCGCTTTGTCCGTATCACTGAACAGACCATTTTTTCTAATCTTCTGCAATCTCTAATTATTCTCAATTACACAATAATACACAACTTTCAGCACCAGCGTTTGGAGGCAGAAACAAAATCTGGAATGTAAAATTAAGAGAAAACCCGAATCAACAATCGTACGAAAAGTGATAACGTTAGAACAATACCTTGGATTTTTTTTCAAAAATGATACATAAGAACACGAACCGTTCCGAAGTACGGAAACCAAAAATGTTGGTTTAGTGGTTCATTGTGAATAACTGTGTAAATTATGCAAAATTAAAGAAACGAATCCGTATCGAAATTTACAAAAAAGTAACATTTAATATCTCAAAGTTAATTGAAACTTTTTGAGTCGTGTTAATTTTTGAAAGTTGATCATAATTAATATTCAATAGGAAGTATACAACTTTCATTTAAATGCCCACAATTTAATCCAGAGCTTGGTTTAAAATTGTGGGCATTTAAATGAAAGTTATATACTTACTATTGAATATTAATTATGATCAACTTTCAAAAATTAACACAACTAAAAAAGTTTCAATTAACTTTTAGATATTAAATATTACTTTTTTGTAAATTTCGATATGGACTCGTTTCTTTCGTTTTGCACAATTTACATAGTTATTCAGAGATTCCAACAGGTACGTCTATACCTGTTGGAATCCTGATCAAATTCAATATTTTCGTTTCTTTTATTCCAAGCTTGTCCTGTTTTCGAAACTAGGCCCTTCAGTGGACATATATCACGGCCCCTACTGGATTCCCTGTTTATGCCTGGATTGAGCCGTTGCATGAACCTGTACTAGGGATGGGTGTAACAGCGATCCCAACATAAAATTTGCTCTTCAATAAGATTTATGAATTTTAACGATGCAAACTTGATGGCCATGAATGAAGATATTGGAGTCTCTTGAAAGCTCTTGAACATCGCTATTAAATGGATAGTGCCCTCAACTTCGGAATTCTAAGTCATCAATTCGATTCCGATATTAGGCAAAAATTTATACTAGGAAAAACGCGTTTTAATTAAATTATTATATATGCGAATAAACTTATTCCAGATGCGTTTAAAATTACTTTCAATGAAAAAAAAAACGAATTTTTCTTTAGCGCAAAATACCTGAGTCCGCAAATGGAAAAGCGAAGATAGGTAGGTTTCACGTTGAACACCTTCCTCGTCCGTGGTATCGCCGAGCGATAAGCTCAGCTGTGTGTCAATGACTGTTGCATTATTCTCCCCTCGTTGATAACCGACAAATATAGGTGACGAGAATACGACAACAAAAACTGAAAGAGGAAGACAACGAGAGGCGTGAGACGAATCATCCATCGAGCGAGTACCACGCAACAAATCGACCTTATCAAATCATTCTTCAAAACGAATAACCATTGTTTTCACATTATTAATCACATTTTTAATCATTTCGAGTTCTCCGTCAATCTTTTATTTTTCTCGAGTTCAGATCCAAACACAAACCCAACTCCTCGAGCAATTGGTTTTGTTTGGGTTTGTTTGGTTTGTCGATCATCATTTTTACCGCAAAGATTCTTCGAACACTTAGAAAATCGTTTTGAAATAGGATTTTCGGAATAAAAATTGTATTCTTGAAAATAGCGCACCAAAGAATGAAAAAAGAATAAATATCCAAAATTTCGACCGCAAAAATAGATAAACTTATCTATTTTTCTTATATTCTCCTCAGAAAATGTAATTCTTACGAATCCAAAGAAACGAAATGTTATCAGCGTCGACAATTTCGATCGGACACTATGAAATTCATTTACAAAAAGAGACTTTTAAATCCAGAAGATTTTGAACTTAACTTTCAAAATAGAAATTCAAAGAAAATAGAAATTCAAAGAAAATAGAAATTCAAAGAAAATATAAATTCAAAGAAAATAAAAATTCAAAGAAAATAGAAATTCAAAGAAAATATAAATTCAAAGAAAATATAAATTCAAAGAAAATAAAAATTCAAAGAAAATAGAAATTCAAAGAAAATAGAAATTAATAACCGATCAATACACATCTCATAATTTCTTTCGAAAGTACCCAAACTAGAAAACCCACTTTTATCTTCCCCCCAAAAAATGCAACGTTTCCAATTACTCAAAAGAACGAAATTTCGTCAAAAGTGACATCCGAGAGAGGTCGAAAAGCAGCAAAAATTAGAACTTGAGAATTCAAAGGAGAGAGTAGGGGAGATGGTGGTGAAGAGATGGGGGGAGGCGGTCGGTGGTGGCTCGCGGCGGCGACTCCCGACGCCGTTCTGCCTTGAACCTCGCGCACGGTGCATTGCCCGTCGCTCAAGGGCGTTCGCCGATTTCTCCCCCTCTCATCCCCACCATGAGGTCTCTTCCTTCGTCTCGGCGTCCCGCGCCTCGTATCGCCCAACCAACGATCCTCGCACACCCATTTCGTACTCGCTGTGGGCATTCTAGTATCATTTTCCTTCTCGCTCGCGATTCCCTCTTTCCTCCTCTTCGTCCCTGCCTAGTGATCTCGTCAGCCAGCTGCAGCGATATCGCGAGAATGCGGGAGTGAAACGGACTGAAAGAGCGTTTGGTGATGGGCAAAGGGGCAAAAAGGAGAGAGAGAGAGAGAGAGAGAGAGAGAGGGCCGCCCTCGCGATCTCTGGCCCGACCCAACCCGACCCAAACCGGAGTTCCTCGATTCGGGGGCGATACACTCTTTCTCTTTGATACACGTTTCTTCTTCTTCCTCTCTTCCTATCCTCTTTCGTCTACCGAGACAAAAAATGTTTCCATGGGGAAAAACGAAACGAATTATTTTACCGAAAATTGGATCAACTCAATAGATATATATCGAATTTTTGTATAATTATTCATAATAATAATATAATATAAAGTCATTAATTAATATTATAAATCGACAATTTTGTTGGGGAAAACAGATGTACATTTAGTGACCTGAGTCCAAGCACATGTCAGTATCATCGAATTTGACTCAGGGCTCATTTTTCAATAGTCAGATAACTTTTAACTGATGAATAAATATGGCCGTTTGACAGTTTTTGTCTGGTTATTATTTCAATCTGTCATATTTATTCTTCCAATAAAAATTATGTGATGATTGAAAAATTAGCCGTTAAATTATTAAGAAAATTGAAAACGTAACTTCTTCAAGGGTTAATTGATTATTGAAATAGTTATTTAAGAGACTAAACTTGTACGAGGTGCTCTAGATTTTAATTTCTACAATTCCTAAATTTTTGACTTACTTTTTTGTCTTTGTTTCTTCTTTCTTCTACCGAGACAAAAAATGTTTGAAAAGTTTCGGGAAAAACGAAGCGAATTATTATACAAAAAATTGGATCTTCCACTGTGCGAAAAAAGGTTTCTTAATTCGAAAACAGAAGTTGGCTCGCTTTTGGAGGTTAATGCAAATTTGATGATGAAGAATTTGATTTATGAAGAATTCCACGTTAAGGGATTACGCTTTTCAAGATTCTCTCAGTTCTATACGTTCTCCCTTTGCTTTTAGTACGTCACCCCCTCGGCAGATCTGTCTAACGTTGAACTGGGTGGGCTTTTGAGGTCCACGATCCCGGGACCCGAGCTCGCCGTCCCGAAATCCTAAAGCTATGCTTTTTTTTTCCACCTCCAAATATCCTGGTATCGACGAATTTAATTCGGAAGATAAATGGCCTCGACCATTGTTCGTAACTTCTCGCTACTCGTTAAAGAAGATATCGAGTGTATCGTTGATTTATTTTTAATCGTGATTGAAATCAGGATTGGAAAACGATCTAATTTTACTTTATCGATGTGAGTCTTTCGTCTGCGTCCTTGGCGGATCCAAAAATTCCACGCTCCTTTCCCTTTTGTCCCTTAACTTAAGTATTAATACTTTCGAGCATGTTTGGATCGCGCAAGGATGCGAACGAAAGATTCATATCGAAAAAGTAAAATTAGAAACACTGCTATCGTCTAGTTTCAACAAATACGAGTTCGTATTAATTGCACGCTAGAAGTGCTTCGCGTATTAACACGCGATAGTCCATCTAAGGTACCTGACCCATGTAAGGCCCACCTTATTTGTTTTTGAGTACAAAAAAAACTATGAATGTTGAAATAAAACAAAAATGTTTTTTTAATCGTTTATTCAGTAATTAACGTATCAATGATTTATAGCTCGATATCAAATAACAAAAACATTACAGTTAATAAGCAATCACAAAAATATGTCGTATTCGCTATAAATGTGAAAGAATGGAATATTATTTACTAGCAACTTTCTGTTGCAACAAGCTATTGCCTCGATTACTGAACTTTTTTTTCTTTGGTTTCTTGATTCTTCCAAGTTGTCAATCTGTTTCAAATTCAATATTTTCGTTTCTTTTATTCTTTTCAATTTAACGTTTTTTGTTTTTTTTTTTTATTTGATATTTTTCACCTTTTATATGCCTGACTACTTTTTTTGGGTTGTTTTTAGGTACTATTTTTATTCTTTCGTTTTTGAAATGTTTTAAATGCATTTTTCAGCATTTTTGGTTCATTTTAGTTCAGAATTTTTTCAGCATTTCAGTTTTAAATGCATTTTTTCATGTTTTAAATGCAATAACACTTTTGTTTCAGAAAACAATGTTTACTATTAACTATAAGCTTTTTTTAAAATAGCGTCTTCTGGGCCTTATTCAGACCACTGTTTCTTAATAAGGCCATACCCGTTGTAACTTCGTACAAAAAAAATTAAAAAATATATAATCTTCAATTTTTAACTGAAATTTTGATAACAACACGTATAATGATGATAAATCACTACATATAATTAAAATAAAGATTCACTAAGTAATATTGAAAACATTTTATGTTTTCGACAGTTTTAGTACGTCGAAATTTAAGAAACGCCTACGTGCGAACGCACGCGCTGCCTTATTATCGATTGCAAAATTTGTTTGGGTTCGCCACAGCGCGGCGGTCGCTACGGCAATTGCGGCCATTCAAAGTTAGCCACTCGACGATGAGAGCTCAATCCGTTTGACTTTGAGTTTTGGATATTTTTGGATATTTGAGTTTTGGATATTTAAAACGTGAGCTTTATTAAGCACTGGGCCTTACATGGGTTTGGTACCTTACGTCCTTGTTCGCAAGAAAAATAAAAACATCGACTTTCAAACTAGAGAATAATATTTTTTTTTAACCAAAATAATAAATATGAAAAAAAAATACTTCTTACTTTTTGCACTTTTTAGTGGTATTAAAAAAAAAAGTAAAAAAGGCTTTTTATTATTTCAAAGAAATACCGCTTGATTGCCACTGCCAATTTTTGTAGCACACAGTGAAAAACGTGACGAGCGATGGCGTTGGTGCGTCACGTGTACGAGAAAAAAAAAGACGATGGGTACACGTGTGCATTTTCACTTGTTAAACGCTTATGAAATTAACGGGGTGAATCACGTTGATGGTTTTGTTGAGACCGCTCGACGATCTCGGCTAATTATATTCGTCGCTTATTTACTTCACTTTCGATGAGTCAATCAAACTCAGATATTCTATTTGTTATATTTTGACAGGTGAAGCTTTGAAACATATATATATATTTTATTGGTCACGATTCACGTTTTACGTTGTACCGGATCACGTGAAACTTCGTGCTTTATTGGTCGCCATCCCAATGGCGACCAATAAAGAGGGATGGTTCACAGGCGATAGTTCAATGTTTTTTTCCCCACAAACGACTAAAGCTGAAACTCATCAATTCGATTAATAATTTTCCACAAATGCATACGAAAATTTCCGAACACAAATACATCGACAGAAAAACGAACAAAAATAGAGAAGCGTTAAAAAAAATATCTTAAAAAAACGTAAAGCTTTGCATTAACAAAAATAATAATATCGAAATAAAAAAATAATTAAGAAATGTTTTAATTGTTTGTTTAAAACAAATAAAATACTATAAAATAAACATGACCAAAAATGGGCAATTGAGCAACAGGACCAAAAAGAAGAAAATAAACGATATCATATTCTATCAAATTCGATTTTCATGAATTGCATCAATCGATTACACAAAATGCATTTAAAAAATGTCAAAAACGGAAGAATAAAAATATTACCTAAAAACAACACAATAAAAAGTAGTCAGACATATGAAAGGTGAAAAATATCAAATAAAAAAAAGAACAAAAAACGTTAAATTGAAAAGAATAAAAGAAACGAAAATATTGAATTTGAAACAGATTGACAAATTGGAAGAATTAAGAAACCAATGAAAAAAAAAGTTCAGTAATCGAGGCAATAGCTTGTTGCAACGGAAAGTTGCTCGTAAATAATATTCCATTCTATCACATTTATAGCGAGTACGACACATTTTTGTGATTGCTCATTATCTGTAATTTTTTTTGTAATTCGATGTCGAGCTATAAATCATTCCTACTGGCTCGCACAGTGATCTCCGAAACTCATCAAAAACATGCAAAAAAGAGGGCGAGAGAGGGAATTCCTTTTGAGAGAGGGAATGCAGAAACTATTTTGCCGATGCTGATTTTCTCTCTCTCTCTCTCTCTCTCCTTCGACCGGTTTTCCAGATCGTGGCTGCAGGTAGATCATATGTATATGTGGACATTTCGAACTCTTTTATATATGCTGTACGTTTACTACTGGCCCATATGGTTATCTTGGACCTAGTTCTCGAAGTCAACTACAAACTTGGGATTGTCTTCAAAATTGCGTTACCTCGTCTATAAATATACCGGGTGACAATTATAAATTGTCGTGAAATTTGTTGAATCTGGAAAAAAAATGTTTTTTTTTTTTTCAACGTGTGCCAGAAAAAATTTAACGTTCTGGGAAAAATTGAAAATTTGATTTTGAATCGAGTAGAATGAATATGGCTAAATTCCAATAACGGAAAGCTTGGAATTTTGTAATTTTAGTATTGGCTTAAAGAAAAAAAAACTTTACGATTGTTTCGGGGTGACTCTTATAAGGTGAAGAGAAATTTTCTAATCGTTCGGAAACTTCCGAGACCTCATTTAACTAAAAAAAACATATATTTTTTTGCATTATTTAAACGGTTTTCAGAAACAAAATCGAGCGTTCCGGAAAAAATTGAAAATTCGATTTAGGGTTGGTTTGAACGAAGATAACTAAATTCTAAAGACAAAATACTCGAAGAATTTCTTTTTCTTTAATTCAACAAATTTACAAAATTTGTCAAATTTAAATTTGTCAAAATTTGTCAAACAACAAAAAAAAGTAGAAAGTGTTTAATATTCCCAATTTCATTATCTTCATTCTGTCCCTTAAAACTAAAACTGGATAGCTTTAAGTGTATTATTTTTAAATTTACTAATTGTTTAAAGTGTATAATTATTATACACTTATTTTATCTCGATGATGGAATGCGCAGAAAACGTTTTATCACTGTTTCCTATTAGAAGATTAATTATCCTCATTCTGTCAGAGTTCGAATTAAAAATTTTTTTTCCAGGATGTCGCGTCCACTCAACTGTTGATTGCTTTTCAATAATCGAATGTTCATAGAACTGAGCACCGACCGAATAACAAAATCAAGGATTCGATCCTTCCCGGAAGAAGAACACGTTGATCCTCCGCGTGTGTGTATTTCACGCTTGTACAATATACTTATTGAATGTATATATCAACAAAGGCAGATGCATGCCGTGGGTCATTTCGGATGCGAGGTACCTCACGCCTTGTTTCCGATCCACAGCGGCGCCACTTTTTCTCGACGACCTTGGTGGTTTCGACATCTCCGCGACGACGAAGATAATAATCGAAGCGAATCGGCGACAACATGGCACACACTTTCCGGTGTGCCATAGTGGACTATGAGAGATCTACATTTTCGTAGCTTAAGAGGGAGCCGCACCCGCAAAAAAACTTGGACGCAGCCTCGGTTCGCGTCGGTAAAACAAAATTAGCGCGAGGTACTGCTACCTACCGCGAGGCAACATTGTCGCTAGCGTCCGGGAAGCCTCGACGGGCTTCGTGTATGAGTATGTACACGTACATACGTACACACTGGAAATTTCGAGATGTTCAGCGCCCCGGCATTCGCCGGAACTAAAAGTCACAAATGTCGGACGATATTTTCTCGAAATCG
>JAPYZJ010005275.1:0-11884 GCA_030522765.1 Ophioninae sp. B BG-2022a
CCGAATTAACAATAGAAAACACTGCCATATCTTGGCAAAGTTAGTAATATTTCACTGGGCCATCTCTCCTCTATGGTCATCTGTCCTCGAATTACCCTAAATGCGGAAAATGGCTGATAACGTCATCGTACGTTGGGGGCATCTGTACCAACGTAATGAAACGAAAGAAGAAACATCGAAAATCGAATGTACGTAGTCCGCGAAATTTCAATATTTTTATTGATTATTCTTATAATTTGTGGAATTTTTATAATTTTATTATTATTTTTATTTGATTATTACCTATTATTATTTTTTATTATTTTATTATTCTTATAATTTATTATTATTATTATTTATCTATTATTAGTCTCCTTATTATTTTTACAATTCAGTAATCATTGCGATAATTGATAGTTTATAAAACAAACTCAAATAAATTGATAATCTTGAAAATTTACAACGCACCATTTCTTCATTGTTGACTGAGGATTAATAATCACTTTTCCCCCCATAAAAATTACTCATTACAAGAGTTACAATTACGATTGACGAACAAATCTTAACGATAAAAAGAAATCGTTTCTTCAAAAAGGATTCTACTTTTACATGTTTTTGTACGATTTTTCAAAATAGAGTTTAAACCAATCTGCAAAATCAACGTTTTCTCGTTTCGAAGCAAAATCGAGTTCTCCAAGTGCACGTAGTCGGTTCTATATCTTTTTTTTTTCTTCTTCCGAATAATGCCAATGTCTCGGAACAAGGATGTACATGAAAGTAGATGTACCGATGCGGGACAAAAAAAAATTTGCAAACGTTGCTGCCTGCTCGAGAGGCTGATTGTGCTCTAACGTCAAGTGGCTCTAACGACCTGATATACGCGGTTGGCAGAGCCGTTCGTCTTAATTAGCATGACGCGTCCGCCTTCCAGCTTCCCTTAAGCCAATGCACAATTTCGACCGTTCGAAACTCGACCATTCTTCTCGCATACTCGTGTTCCAACATAACAAAACGTAGCACGAAAAACACTGTTGTGGAACAAATTGGCAATAATAAATTAACATAAATGTTTCGATGTTTTTCGAATTGAAATTAATATCCAATAATATAGATAAATATGTATAAAAATTTATTAATATAAGTTAATATAAATTATGAAAAATTAATGTAAATGAAAATATATGAATATATGTGAATATATATTAATATAATTTAATATAAATTATGAAAAATTAATGTAAGCCAAAATATATGAATATATATCAATATTTATTAAGGACATGTCGAAGACGTACCACGTGACACACGAGTGCGAAAGATGTAGTCGAAATTTTTAAATCGCAATTTCTCAAAGACGAAACATTTTTATCGTAAAATTCAAGCATCTCTTTCTGTCTCTATAAATTCTACAAAGACTGATGCTCGATTTTTCGCCGTAAACTTAGTATCGATGCCGAGAAAACGGATTTCGAAAATTCGTGAGGTTGTGTCGATGTTCGTCATGCCCTTATTATAAGTTAATACAAATGATTATAAATTAATATAAATAACTCAATAATCATAAAAAATACGATTTGAATAATCTAAATAAGATAACCGTAAATTTGAAAGATCGAACGGAAAAATTCGTTTATTCGTAGCGTTTCAGCTATGCGAACTTCAATACCTCGTCAACCCCGCCCGAAGATTACGTAAAAAGATGAGGAAAAGAATAACGAGTTCCACGTGCGGCAGCGTGTACGGCTCCAATTTACGAAACTCCGAAACCAACTCTTTTCTCAAATAATCCGAGCGTTTTTCCGTGTCTTCGCGTGATACGAAAAAATAGAACGAAAAAACCATATCTACTAATAAGGAACCATACATTATTGATCCGACGCGGGGGATTATGAATTTTCAATTTTTCTTTCAATTGTTTCATTATTTCTGTTTTTTCACAGTCGAAAACGAAAAAAGGAAGTTACACACATACGCATAAACTGGAGCAAAAAAATGATGAAAATAGAAATAAAAAAAAAAATTGCTAAGCCCCACACCATTTATTATCAATCCAACAGCACGCATCGTAAATTGGAATTTTTTTGTTTTTATTAGTTTATTATTATTTTCGTTTTGTAGTTCATAATTACAAAGAGGAAAAAGGGAAAATTTGAGGAAACGCACGAATTACGTCGACAGTCGATACGAGGGACTGTATCGCGTGATCGCTACCAAAAATATGTTTTTGCACCTCTGTTGCTCTCACCTTGCGTCTGACGTATACGCCGAGATAAAGTCGAAGCGTGATAGTGAGAGGGAGAAGGGAGGAAGCGCGAGAGGCCAATAGCGTTACATAAGACTTCATATATTATACCAGGGGCGATCTGTTTCGCCTCCGGTTATTTGACAAGCCTCCGAAGAGCTTTCCAAGAGCAAGGTTCTCTAAATATAGTAAAAAAAGCCAAAAAAAAAGCTTCAAAAATGTTTCCTCATTTCTGGTTTCCTAATGAAAACATCAACTTTTTCCTTCTGTTGTTTTTCCTCGGGTACCTGAAGCACGCGATACGTTAAAGTTTGCTTCGATGGGACGCAACGAATATTATTGTTTTTCTTTGTTTCTTTTTTGTTAATTTTTCTTTCGCTTATTCGATCGCCAGAAAAATCGTGCGAATATATGGGGATTTTTATTTACCCAACAACGATAATCGTGCTAAGTATGGTTTTCAATAATCACGAAAATAAAAAAGCGAAAGAAAATTCCATTTTTGAGGTTCATTCATTATCAAATATTTGATTTATTTATTTATTTATCAATTCATTAATCAATATTCATTCATAAGTCAAATAATAACGGTAACTTTTTGAGTTTGTGCCGGTCTGAGGACATTCGATTTTCGATGTTTTTGCTTTGTTGCTTTGTTTTTGCTTTGACGTTATCAGCCATTTTAATTATTCAGTTTGTTTTTTTATTGATATTGAGGTTAGACGGTGTTTTGGGATGTGCTTGGCGATGTTTTTGCTATCGAAAATAACAGAGAGAATAATGGTCTCGCGTCGTTGCTCCTTCGTGATTGTTTTAGCGATAAACAACGGCAGAATCGTGTCTGTTATATTTGGGGGTGATTACTTCGAAGGGGACGAAATAAAGGGGTGGGGTAGGAAACCTGAACTTCGATTGACCAGAAGGCTCAAAATTTCGAATTTTAATATTCCGAAACTAGGAATTTCGTAAAGTTCATGCCAGAAAAAAATTACACAATGGACTATAAATGATTTAGAATATTTACAATTTACTATGTGAGCTTTTGCTGGTCAGAGCTTTACGAAATTTGTAATTTCGGAATATTAAAATTCGCAATTTTGAGAACTCTGGTCAATCCAAATTTTCTACTCCACCCAGAAATAAATATTGACGAATAAATAAATATGGTTTTCTATAAAGATAATCTCAAGTCACCTCGTTTTTTAACATCAACTTCGTATGTCGAAGGAGAGCAATTTTTGCACGCGCAGTTCGTACGAAATGACGGAGAATGGTTCCGCTTAGCAACTACTGTAACACAAATGAAAGAGCGCGAGGAAGATTCGTTCTCTTTTCACGGTGTAGACGTGTCCGTACATATATTTATGTGCGCATACACATCGTCGCTTTGCGAGAAGAGGATTGCACGCACGGAATGTCTTACGCCGAAATTTTGCGACTGAGTGAAATTTTGTTTTTCTATTGTTTTTCAAAACGCGAATAAAAGAAGAGGGCTGAAAAAGACCTGACATACCTGAAAAAAATTGAGCCTTTTTTGGGACGAGCTACATGTTTTTTAGACGAATTTGCGTTTTGGAAACAATCGGAATATCATTTTGAGTAGAATAGCACAAAAATGATTCAATTTCAAATACAAAGCACTCCTGAAAAATTTTTTTTCGCATATCCTGTCAAAAAAAGAAAACGATTACAGATAAATTCCAAAATTAACAAATTGATTTAAACTTAACGAAAAACAGGTATTTTCTCACATCTGTTTTGCATTTTCAGTCAAATTATTCGATGTGCTCTACTAAAAATGAAATTTCATTTCACTCGATATGTTTTTTTTCTCTTCTCAATTTCTCGCGAAGAAAAAAAAATTTCTCGAGAAAAAAAAAATCTCTCTCTTGTCGATCTTTTCCTCGACGAAAAACAAAAACTCCAATTTGTCTTTTACCTTTGGAACGGAGTGAAGCTGTGCACCGAAATTTCCGAACGAGCTACCAAGAATCTATTATTGAAGTGGTGAGAAAACGAAACAAAAATAATAATAATAATAGAAAATCCTGACGAAAGGTGCCCGAGGCAGTCCTCGGAGAGCCAGGACGAATCGATTTCTAAAATTTTTTACCTAATGAAAAAAAAAAAGGCACGTGATTGGAACGAACGTATTGTGGGATAAATCCGAGGGGAGGGCACAGTAAAATTCACGTAATCCTCAACGAAGCTCCTACCCGAGCGTCCCCGTCAAAATTTTCGCTTTATCATCGAGGCCTCGAGTCTAATCTCGATCCGCTAAAACTCCCAACGTTCGATGAGCCATCTCTCTGTCTCTCTCTTTTTGCATGACGCCTATATTTACTTAACGACGGTACTTTTTTTTTCTTTTCTTTTTTTAAATACACCTCGAAGCCCACATCCGTCGAGCACTCGATAAAAGTCACGTAGACGAATTTTCGTGCATGATCTATCACTTCGAGGATATCGCTTTCGCGACAACGCGAATTTTTCATCTTTTCTTCTCCTCTTCCTCCTCCTCATGTTCCTTCGGAATTTCTCACGTTTAGCTCGTCGTATAAAGATTACAAAATTGTTGGATCAAGTACAAGCAATTTGGTGACGGGTGTTGGCCAGGGTTAAATCATTTTGGCACTCTACACGACGAGAAACGCATTTTTATTCGCGGAACAAACAGGCCCTGATACGTAACAACGATCATACGTACATAAATACATGTATGCATAAATTAAACCTTGTGTTTTATTTGAGGCAGAATTCTACTTTGAAACTTTGAAAAAAAATGCACAATTCTTTTCTTTCTTTTTTTTCGCGGCTGTTGCGTTATTTTTGTTCGTACATTACAAAATCCTAGTTGCTAGGGATATATCGAAGCTAAAATTGAAAATTAGAAATTTTTCTGTTTTGGATGAGCGATTGTTAGAAATTTCAACAGCAGCACAGGCCCATGAGGCGTTCTATTCGAACGGTGTTTTCGCACGTTAAGAATGTTCTTGCGTTATACGAATTTAAATATTAATTGTTTAAAATTTGTATGAAATTTTTCAATAATCATATTCATCTGTGAATAAAATTTGAGAAAGCTTGACCGTCTAGAAATCGTGATATTTCTTGTAAAAAATTGTCTCTCTTCGTAACTTCCTATAAGACCTCATGTTATGGTTGCGATTTTTACTAATTAATATCTCGATTACCAAACGGTGAAACTTTTTCAATTTTTTTATCCATTACAATATAACGCTCAAGAAGCTTCCCATAATTTTTAAAATAATTATTTTGAAAAAAACTGTATCTTATGATTTTTACTTTTACTTTGTATATACTATTGTGATTATGGCACAGGAACATCCTTAAAAGTGCATAAAATGTATAACAAAAAACAAATGTTCAATTTACTTCGGAAGGGAATTTATTGAACGTGACAAACCTTTTAATTCGATCGAAGGGTGTTCAGTTTCGAAGCGCGTGACAAAAACTTGAAAATTCAAAATCTCGAAAACAATCACGAGTCGCGAAAAATCGATTTGGGAGATGTCCTGAAATACTAAAAGGAAGCTCCGTGCAAAATTTCAGTTCGATCGGTGATAGGAGGGTTTCGGAACCAGACTCAAAAAAAAAAAGTTTCATTTCGAATGTAATACACGACGATCGTTGTCAAAGCAATACGGTCTGAGACGTCACGAAGACACATCCTGATTTGTGACAACGTCTAAAGTATCCTTCATTTCTTTTTCTCTTTTATTTTTCTTTCTCGTAAATTTAACGTTGCCGTCACTCATAAATCGCCCGTCCGTTGAATCCCTCAATTTTCGTAACTCACCACCAGGTCTCGCACTTCGAAAATTTATTCTTTTACGTTTACGCGTTTTTGCAAGCAATGAGAACTCTCCGGGTGTCCGTTGAGGCGTTCGTCCTCGGAAATCGGCGTCACGACGAGAAATTTGCAGGCGTATGAAAAAAGAGAAGTCAAATAGGAGAAACCGATCATTGCTGGGTACACACAGCTTCGCGTGCTCGACCAACTCGAACGTTGAGATTTTCAACGGAAAACCTCGCCCGTTCTCGATTCGCTAAATATTTCCGAAGCGACAAGAGCGACATCGATGAAACGTCCGAATCGTCGCGAAATATACAAAAATAAGTAAATAAATAAATAAATCGTAAATCATTAATCATCAAATTTGGGATAGAATCTTCCAGTTGATTTTTCGATGTACGATGTATGCAGAACGGATGAAAGAAATATTTTTATATTTTTGTTTTTTTATTGTTTTTAGTATTTGTATGATTCAAAAATATTTGTTGTTATTCACTTGGTTTTATTTATTTGTTCGTTTATGTTTGTCTATGATTTTCGTAAACGGATGACACATTTAGGATACGTTATGGAATTTAAAAATTCGCTTTGTATAATTTATAATTAAAAATAAACTCAAGCGAAGTCTTAGTTGTAATTAAGGAATAATTAAAAAATAGCTAAACCGAATTTTTCATTATAATAAATAAATAATCAAAACGTAGTTAAAGCAATTTTTTTAAATAAATTGTATAAACCAAGCGGCAAACATGGTATTAATTTATTTTGTAAATAAAACGCTTCGATAGCTGATTCTAAAAAAAAGTCCGTGTTATACATTTACTCAAATCTTGTCAAAATACGACAAAAAAAAATACATTATTATTAACAAAGCCAAATAAACAACAGTATCGTATAAAGTGTACAAACACGTTTGTTTGTACTTAAAAATTCGCCTTTATCTAATTTTCATTATTTATTTATTACAATTGAAAATTCGCTCCGTTCAATTTTTAATTATGAATTGTATGAAGCACATTTTTATATTCCATATCTATAGCTCATCTTGAATGTTTCGTGAATGTATCTGTTTACAAAAACATTTGAAAATCTGTTCGGTACTTTCCTGAGGAGCAAAATCAATGGGCCATTATCGGAATTAATTGGAAGTTGTATTCGTTCGATACTCCGAAATTGTAAGGTATACACGTTAAGTTCGAGGTATAGATACAGTTTCGTTGTGAAATACTTCTGACAAATAGTGTATCGTTGTGGTCGCTAATATTTATGTAGGATCATCCTTACCCGACGCACATAAATTGTGTATAACGTAAGATCATTTGCTTCGAAATTCTATTATCATATCACCCATTTACATAATATTTAAGGCGTTAAGCCAAAGTAACGTGTATAAAATCACGTGCGAATTCAACAATTTTTTTTTTCGTACGAAAAAGTCATTCACTCGTACAACCAATTACGCATCTCTTCAGTACGGATATCAACGGGTTAGAAACAATTTTTTTGTCAAACAAAATGGCCGACTACTAACATTTTCTTTTGTTTTTTTTAAGCGATTCGCGGCGTGACATTTAGCATGGAAAAACAAATGTTTCCTTGTTAAAAATAAATCAAATGGAAACTTATTCTTATGATGACAAAGTACGAAATTCCTTGTCATTACGCGCAAGCCTATAAAAAAAACTTCGGAAATTCGAGATTCCCCATTTCTCCAAGAAATTTTCCGTTCCGATTATTATTAGTATTTTTTATAGTATATATATAATAGAGTTATATTTACCTAACTTGTTATAAAGTTTTTTTACAAAATTATTATTATTTTTTAAATTTTTATAGTATTAGTATTAGTATTTTTTTAGTATTAGTAGTATTTTTAGCATCATTTTATTATTTTTTTTATTTTCGTATTATAAGTATTTTTATTAGAATTTTTGATGATAACAAAGTACGACCTTTCTTGACATTGCGCGCAAGCCTACCTTCAAAAAGAAAAAAAAATTCAGAAACTCGTGATTCCCCATTCCCCCATGAAATGTTCCGATCCGATTATTTTATTTAGTATTAGTAGTATTTTTAGTATTACTTTTTTTTTATTTTCGTATTATTAGTATTTTTATTAGTATTTTTGATGATGACAAAGTACGACATTTCTTGTCATTACGCGCAAGCCTATCCTCAAAAAAAACTCGAGATTCCCCATTCCCCCATGAAATTTTCCGATCCAATTATTATCAGTATTTTTTATAGTATTACTATTATTATTTTTTATTTTTACTATCCGTAGTATTTTTAGCATTAGAATAAGTATTTTCTTATTTTTATTATTCGTCGTATTTTTAGTATTAGTATTAGTATTTTTTTTATTTGAGTATTATTAGTATTTTTAGTATTAGCCTCAGTATTTTTTTTCGTTTTCATTTATTCTTTTTTTTTTTTCGCGTAACGATTATTATTTTTAACAACCGATCGTACGGGAATGAGAGTTTGCGTTGGTCGTGGACGGCGTTTCGGTATTGATCTGCCGGTGGAGCTCCGGACGTTCTGGTCGACCTTTAAATTTTCACCCCTCGCTGTCTCTCCGCCGCGCGGCGGATTCGCTTCAGCGCCCTCTCCCGCGCAAATTCGAAAGCTAAGTTTGCGCGGTGATGCGCGGCGGCGACGATGGTGGGAAACGCGGGAAGGGTGGCGGAACGTTTTCCACGATTGCGCGGTTGCAGACTCCTCCGAGGCTCGGGTATATCCCGAGAGAGTGAACCCGGAAACGGAAGTGGGAGCTTGAGTTCGTTGAGGGTCGGGGTTGCGGGAGGAACGGGACGAGGAAAATCTTTGGGAGAAACCTCCGACACGACCTAGAACAACAAGGGAATCCCGCGACCTCATCGTCGTGCCAGCTGATCCGCCAAAACATCGATGCAATTCCCTTGGGCGAGACCCGCCGACCTTTTCAATTTTCTTTCTCACACTCGCGTTCCAACGTCAACAGTATCAAATAAACAAAGTTTCGAGGGTAAAAGAAATAAACAACGATGCCACTGAATGCTGCTCAAGTTTTATTTAAATATACATATTTCACATTATTTCAATTATGACTTTAGATATTATCAATAAATAATAATCATTGAATTGTTTATTGTATATATTAATGATAATAAATTATGAAATAAATAATAATATAATAAAGAAATATAATATAAAATATTTATAAAGAAACTAGTCAAATTTGTATTAATTTACTTTTTATTCAATTTGGACATTAATGTTTCTTATTAAATTTAACCATTTCAGCGAGGTTGTTTATTGTAAAAGAGACGTTCGTAATTTTCACTACAGTTTTTATTTTTCAAGAACTATTGATGTCTCGTCAGGATTTGTTTGGGTTTATCCGTGTTTGTTTGATATTTTTTGTTGTGTTCGGATTTGTTTGAGTTTATTTGGGTTGTTTGGATTTGTTTCGATTTGATTAAATTTATTTGTGTGTTTTTTTTATATGTTTGGGTTTGTTTTGGTTTATTTGGTTATTTAGGTTTGTTTGGGTTTGTTCGTGTTTATTTCTTTTTTTTTTATCGTCCAAGAACTGTTATTCACTCGTATGGAAGTCACTTCAGCAACATTGTATGGAAAACAGTAATTATACGTCCGTTTAGTTTACGAGCAAGGGGAACAATGTCCATCCAATTTTCATAAATCTCTGCTAATTTGGAGTCTCGTGAACAAAAACTGGGGATACGAAATTACGAAGCAAGAGATTAAGGGATTCGGGTTGGGGTAGGAAACCCGAACTTGGAATGACCAGAAGGCTCAAAATCTCAAATTTGAATATTCCGAAACTACAAATTTGTAAAGTTTGGGTTTGTCCAAAATCAAGGGTTAAAAATCAAACTAACGAACCCAAAGAAATTTCGTGAAATTACTGGCACGACCTTTAGGAAATTCGTAATTTCGGAATTAAAAAAAATCGGAATTTTGAGCTTTCCGGTCAATCGGAGTTCGTGTTCGTTACCCAACCCTGTTGGGGTTGTAGGTAATACTCGTAATAAAAAACAACCTATACACACGACACTCGCACATTCGTCTTTGAAGAGACTTTTAGTGTGCGTGTGCAACGACGGCACGGCATAGAAGGGATGTGGCCCAGGAGCGGGGGTAGAGAGAAATGCCAGGGTTCGAGCGAGAGAGAAAGAGAGATAGAACGATATAGAGGAGAACAGCGCCACCGGGGAGTTGTAGTCGCAAAGAGTCGAGTGCCACAGACGAGAACCGAATCCGCGCCACTTCGTTCCCGACTCACGTACCTATCAGTTCGACGTGCGCCACCAACCAGACACGAGAACTCCTGATCTCTCTGACTCTTCTTCGATCAGCTATCAATTCTTCGTCAACCCTTTCGCTGGTCCTTCAAAGGTTAGTTTCTCATTAAAATCAAATTAATCGTTTGCACGATTGTCTCGAGCCCTCGTGCCCAATTACTTCGTTAATTATCAACGGATATCATAATCATACCTCCGTCCGTTTTCGAATACGGTAAATTCCTCACGGATCCTTCGGTCGTAGAGCCACGACCCAGTGACGAAAAATCGGCGCGAAACGTTACCAAACTTTTTTTTTTTTAAGATATTTCAATAGTTCAAAAAAACTGTGAACGAAACGACGGGTTTTTTTTTTCTTTTTGGATGGAACACTAGGTTTGGGTTCCATCGATTTTTTGGGCGATCTTGGGAATCCGGACTAGTCCATTTTGTGGGCTCTTCTCTTTTGTTCTCTCTCTCTCTCTCTCTTTCTCTTTTTCTTTGTCGTTTTATTATACCTTTGTATTGGCTAATTTTGAATTGTTAATTTTCATGTTTACATTTTTGGATATTATTTTTTCATCCTTTTGGCAATTATCTTTTTATCATTGTCAATTATTTTTTCGTCACTTTGTTTATTATTTTTTTATCATTTTGTGAATTATCTTTTTATCATTGTCAATTATTTTTTCGTCACTTTGTTAATTATTTTTTCATCATTTTGTGAATCATCTTTTTATCATTGTCAATTACTTTTTCGTCACTTTGTTAATTATTTTTTCATCATTTTGTCAATTATCTTATGATAATTTTTGTCAATTATTTTTGGACTCTACCCCACCATAAATTCCGCGGTTCTACGATCCTGCGTACCAGATCGCAACGCAAATATATTGATCCCCGTATAATCCATCGTCAATCAAAATTGAACGGGCGACGAAAGTCTCGAAAGGAAGTTCCCAACGGAATTCCATTAAGCAACTTGAGACTTGGATTCGCTGAAAAATATCGTGACAAATGATACTGGAGAAAGGTGCGAGAGAGAATGGGAGAAAACAAAGAGAGAGACAAAACGTTCGAGTTGGTTACAGAAAGCGTTGTGTAACTTCTCTAGGGTGGGTGGTTGGATCGACTCGAAAGAGGTCTTTGCGAAGCTCGTATTTCTTCTTTCTTCCTCCTTCCCTCGCTCCGACCCTACATCGTGCTCCTTTCTCGATTCGTCGTGTAATTCGAGGTAATGGTACGAACCGGCTGACGGTAACGAAAACTGTAATCCTATTGTCCCATACTTGACGAAAAACGATACGACGATACTATATTTTCTCTGTTGTGGGGCCGTTAAGGATCGATCCATTTATTTCATAAGAACAAAAGATAATCTTCAAAAAAGATAACATTACGGTTATTTTATTAGTATGTAATTATAAGTAATCGCTGTCTGGATTTTTAATCATACATTTTTTTTTGTAAGCGTGATAAATCGTAAATATACGAAATTTTGAATGCTTCTATTGGAACAAAAAAGTGGGTTTATTTTTTTTTCTTCATCCATTATTAGAT